>SJYC01037764.1:0-18690 GCA_006408675.1 Madoqua kirkii
GGGGTGCGGGATGGGGTTAGCAGTGGGCCAATGTGCTATCCTATCCAGGTAGCCAGTGACAGAGAATTTGCAGCAACAGCTGTGCGTAGGCCAGAGCCAGGATTTCATGCAAGTCTGGTGGCATCTCAGCGAGAAAACAGCGTGAAGAGAAAGCCAAAGCGATGGCAAAGTCAGAGGAGGAGGAGCTTCAGGTACTGACTGTGCTAAGGTCAGCTCAGAGACACATCAGGGGCAGACGCATGGCAGGGGCTGATGTCCAAAGATCAGGCAGGATGAGCCACCTCAGAGGAGGCAGGGAGGACGGGGGACAGCTGCGGAGCCAGCTGCTGCCCCTCCACCAAGGTCTGGAGGCTGCAGAGTCCACACTGCACTCTGATACCCAGATGCCTGATAGAAAAGGAGAAGATACTGTAAAGACTCAGATTTCCCATGAAAGAAGAATGCGTTCACCTAAAAATGACCTTCTTACCTTGAATGGACAAAATTATGAGCAAATGGAGACCAGCGCTACAGTTAGAGGAAACTGAAGTTATCGTATGTGACTCTTGATATAATCCCCATGTATGTCCAACTTATGGAAAATTAGATTGATGGCATCTTTGTGTTCAAAGTTAATGATAAAAAGATCCAACAAAGAGCAAAAGTTAGTTCCTCCTGCCACCCTAGAAAAACTCTCCATTTTAAAGTAAGAAATGGTAGGAAAAATTATAGAAAAAGCACTGTGGGTTATAGGGTGAGGAGCAGTGTAGTTAAAATATACTGAAGACCTTGTACACCCTGATATCATAATATACTCTGTACTCGATCCTCACACAACCACATGAGATGACACGGGCAACAGCATCCCTGTTTTATGGAAGAGTCCAAGGTTCACAGAAGTCAGTGAAAGTGTACAAGGTCACACAGCTGATGAGGGGCAAAACTGGGATTCAAACCCAGCTGTTCCTAACTCCCCAAAGTCCAGACTTTCTTTTCCTTGAAAGCAGAATCAAACTTAATGATGTAAGCACCTGAAATCTAGAAGGGGAAAAGGCTGAGGAATAGAATTCCAGTGTGTGTTTCACAATATGTGCTGTGCACATGCCTACCACCAATTTAGATCGCATAATACCTAAAACCTGAACTTCCTGAATTATAATGAAGCTGATATTGGAAATGCAGTTACATTTTTTGCAGGGGTTACAATCTGTCTGCTGCCTCCTCTATTCAGAGAACCTAAGTGCACCACAAGATATTGTTAATACTTTAGCATGAATTCTTTCAAACTCAAATGAAAATACTCACTTAGTAGGTAAATGATCCGAGAATTAACTCCATAACTAGGTAAAAGCATTAATATAATATAGTTTTTAAAAAAGGATTATAATTAAGTCATATGTAACAGAGGCTTTAAAACTAAAAAATGCACATAACAAATAGAACAAAATGACTAGTTTTAAAAATGAAAAACTGTGAATTTGGAGGGATACATTAATAATGATCTATATATCCTGGGTAGCTTCTACTCTCCAATTCTTGTTTCCTTCCCAAGCCTATTTACAATCCACCCCACTCCTCTTCATATCTTCTCCCTCTTCAGTCAAAAATATCTTTCTTGAAAGTAAATCTAAGAGATTTCCCAATTAAAATTATTTTCATGTCCCAAAGTTTAAGCTCTCCACATGATCTTAAAAGGTTAGATTCCTGAGCTTGGCTCCTATCTTGAGCACTCATTCATCTTACCCTCCACCTACTCTGGAAAGGTGGGACAATTTTTGGTTCGTGGTGAACATAAGCACAGAAGAACTATACAAAAAAGATCTTCACAACCCAGATAATCATGATGATGTGATCACTCATCTAGAGCCAGACATCTTGGAATGTAAAGTCAAGTGGGCCTTAGAAAGCATCACTATGAACAAAGCTAGTGGAGGTGAGGGAATTCCAGTTAAGCTATTTCAAATCCTGAAAGATGATGCTGTGAAAGTGCTGCACTCAATATGCCAGCAAATTTGGAAAACTCAGCAGGGGCCACAGGACTGGAAAAGATAAGTTTTCATTCCAATTCCAAAGAAAGGCAATGCCAAAGAATGCTCAAACCACTGCACAATTGCACTCATCTCACATGCTAGTAAAGTAATGCTCAAAATTCTCCAAGCCAGGCTTCAGCAATATGTGAACTGTGAACTTCCAGTGTCCACTGGTTTTAGGAAAGGCAGAGGAACCAAAGATGAAGTTGCCAACATATGCTGGATTATGGAAAAACCAAGAGAGTTCCAGAAAAACATCTATTTCTGCTTTACTGACTATGCCAAAGCCTTTGACTGTGTGGATACCAATAAACTGTGGAAAATTCTGAAAGAGATGGGAATACCAGACCACCTGACCTGCCTCTTGAGAAACTTCTATGCAGGTCAGGAAGCAACAGTTAGAACTGGACATGGAACAACAGACTGGTTCCAAACAGGAAAAGGAGTACGTCAAGGCTGTATATTGTCACCCTGCTTTTTTAACTTCTGTGCAGAGTACATCATGAGAAACACTGGACTAGAAGAAACACAAGCTGGAATCAAGATTGCCGGGAGAAATCTCAATAACCTCAGATATGCAGATGACACCACTCTCATGGCAGAAAGTGAAGAGGAGCTAAAAAGCCTCTTGATGAAAGTGAAAGTGGAGAGTGAAAAAGCTGGCTTAAAGCTCAACATTCAGAATACAAAGATCATGGCCTCTGCTCCCATCACTTCATGGGAAATAGATGGGGAAACAGTGGAAACAGTGTCAAACTTTATTTTGGGGGCTCCAAAATCACTGCAGATGGTGACTGCAGCCATGAAATTAAAAAATGCTTACTCCTTGGAAGGAAAGTTATGACCAACCTAGATAGTATATTCAAAAGCAGAGACATTGCTTTACCAACTAAGGTTCGTCTAGTCAAGGCTATGGTTTTTCCTGTGGTCATGTATGAATGTGAGAGTTGAACTGTGAAGAAAGCTAAGCACCGAAGAATTGATGCTTTTGAACTGTCATGTTGGAGAAGACTCTTGAGAGTCCCTTGGACCACAAGCAGATCCAACCAGTCCATTCTGAAGGAGATCAGCCCTGGGATTTCTTTGGAAGGAATGAAGCTAAAGCAGAAACTCCAGGACTTTGGCCACCTCATACGAAGAGTTGACTCACTGGAAAAGACTCTGATGCTGGGAGGAATTGGGGGCAGGAGGAAAAGGGGACGACCGAGGATGAGATGGCTGGATGGCATCACTGACTCGATGGAAGTGAGTTTGAGTGAACTCTGGGAGTTGGTGATGGACAAGGAGGCCTGGCGTGCTGCGATTCATGGGGTTCCAAAGGGTCGCACACGACTGAGTGACTGAACTGAACTGAACTGAACTGAACTCTAACATAAGCACAAATAAAAAGACAATAATAGCAACAATAATGACAAGGTAATAGTAATAGGAAAAACTAGTATCTATATACTGTTATATAGCCAAAGTGCTCTCCGACAGATATCTCATTTGATTGTGCCAACCATACTGTGAAGAGGCTCTGGCAAATGTTGCTGCTTTTGTTAATTACTGCTCTTACCACTCCACTTTCACTATTGGATAGAACAACAGGAGGTTTCAACAGGTTCAAAGAGTTTCTTTGCAAGATCACACCCCTAAGTGAGAGCTGGAATGAGAAGTTTCTGTTTCCCTGGGTTCTTTCTCCCCAGTGCTCAGGATCTCCAAGCATCACTCCTTAGATGTTAAATGAATTTCACATCTTGAAAGTTGGGGAATTGAGAAGCAAAGCAATTAAAATTGTGATGTATGAACCACTTGATCTTACCCTTTGTTTCTCAGGCTTTGTTAACCATGTAGGCCTAGGAGATTGAACTGCTTTGAAGACTTTGCCTTCTGGCTTTGCCTTAGGAGCAAAACATACTTTAATAAAGGTTGGCATTTCAATTGCTAGCAGTACTTAGACATAATAAGGACTACTAAGGCACAGAAATTTTGAGAAGGCTTAGAATTCAAATTATAATTACTAATGACAATATTTAAGTAATTATAAATGTAAAGTTGCTCACTCTAACTCAATGTTCTCATGGGTAAAATGAGACGGTATCTGTCTCCTGGATTGCTGTGAGGACTGAATGAAATCCTGACCTAAAACACTCAGAATATTGTCTGGAATACCAGGAGCCCGTTAATAGTAGCTAGTGGCATTATTATTTCTAAAGGTAGAATAATAAACTATGGATATCTTCATCCAGGTCTTCGTCTTTTCTAGAGGTCAAGGAGATTTACTTCTAATATTTAGCTGCCTTTTATCTAGTTAGAAAATTCTGTACACATTGTTACAAACTGAATGTCTGTATCCTTCCCCAAATCCATATGTTGAAATCCTAATTCTAAAGGTGAAGGTATTAGAAGGTGGGCCTGCGGAAGGTGATGAGGTGATGAGGATGAAACCCTCATAAATGGGTCTAGTGCTTTTATAAGAGTCCAGACAGCTCCCTTGCCCCTTTCATGACAGAGAGAAGACAGCCACCTATGAGAAATGGTTGTCATGAGACACCAAATCTGCTGGCATCTTGGTCTTGGACTTCCAGCCTCCAGAGCTGCAAGAGGAATGTGTATTCTATATAAGCCATTCAGACTATGGGTTTTTGTTACAGCAACCCAAATGGGGTAAGACGTATATTCTGAAAGTGTGTTTAGACTAGCATGTTTTACATATTGTTATTCTAAGACAAAAATCTCTTATGGAACTGACCAGTAAGACATGATTATGAAGATTTTAAAAGTTTCTTTATAAACCTTTTATAAATGAATTTTATTAAAATTTTATAAACTTTTAAAAATGAATCTCAAAGTTCATTTTACTAAAAGCAACAGAGCAGCGCATCCCATGTTAAAGTACCTCTCTTTAACCGAAGATTTTTTTTTACCAATCAAGAGTATGTGAAGATATTAATATTTATTCCCAGATGGCCCCCTATCAGAAGAAACAAAATGTTACTTTAATTAGAAGGAAATTTAATTTAGATAAGGATAGGCCTACATCAGCAGTTCTCTGTCCTCTGTGTGCATTTGAATCATCTAGATTCTGGAGAGCTTTTAACAAAGTCCTGCTCCTGATGATTCTAATCCAACTGTTTAGAGGTGGGGCTCAAGAACTGAAACATTTTAAACCTATTCAAGTTACAATTTTAAACCTATTCAAGAACTGAAACATTTTAAACCTATTCAACAATGTGCAGCCAGGGTTGAGAATCTTGGACCAAAATTCAATATCCAAGGTCCTATTTTGCTAATAGGAACAAAAATTTCGTAAGTCACTGATGTTTTACTACTGAAAAACAGATTAGCTCTCTTCAGACTTCAAAAGACAATTCAAATAAATGAAGCCACGTTTTGACCTGAAGAATACAATGTCCTACAAAGTTTAAAGACATTTGAAAAAATAGTGTGCTCCTCTATAACCACATGGAGAAGGAAATGGCAACCCACCCCAGTGTTCTTGCCCAGAGAATCCTGTGGACAGAAGAGCCTGGTGGGCTGCCGTCTATGGGGCTGCACAGGGTCGGACACAACTGAAGAGACAGCATGCATGCATAATCACAATGGGATGTTAATGAAGAAGTCACGCTAGAAAACACCGCTGATCTAGAGAAGAGAAACGCTAAGAAGGTACATGATTTGTCCCAGGGAGCAAAGCCAGCAGCAGACTCTGGTATCCCACCTTGCTTCCTACCCTTCCACTGTTCCTCCATTGTATTATGTCTAGCTGTTTGTACGCACAAAGCATCCTTTTTTTTTTCTTTTTTAGTTTCACAGATTTTGAAAAACTGTGATCCAATACTGAACATTATCTGCTGTATATGTTCAATTTTTAATATGCTTATATGTGCATCTGAAACTATCACAACATTGTTAAATGGCTATACTCTGAATAAAATACAAAGGTAAGAAACATGCTTATAAATTGCGCTAAATGGTCAATGACAGAAGCTAAAATATATCCTTAGCTTCTGATCAGAATAGATATATTTAGTAGGCTTCCAAATTTTAATAAGAGTGAGATAATGCTAATTTTCTTAAGTGTAATTTTATACTACTGTATAATATTTAAAGCATTAATTTGTGACACCTTGGCTATATTCCTGAGTAGAGAATGTGTCATAATGTATCAGCATGTGTCATAATGTGCTAACCTGTTATATCTCACATCACTGAGTTTGGTACTGCATTTGTAATAATATAACAATACTATTATAGAAATGATCCTATGGACTGTAGCCCACCAGGATCTTCTGTCCATGGGATTTCCTGGGCAAGAATACCAGAGTGGGCTGCCATGCCCTTCTCCAGGGGATCACCGCCATCCAGGGATCAAATCCATCTCTTATGTCTCTGCATTAAAGGCAGATTCTTCACCACTAGCACCACCTGGGAAGACCACAGCAATGATAATAACCGTCATTTATCAAGTCCCTATTATATGCCATGCATGGTACTAAGGGTTTTACATATGCAGCCTTTAAATTTATTATATAGATTTCATAAATGGATAAGCCAAGGCTCAGAAAATTTAAAGTGCTCACAAGCATAGCCATTTGATTGCAAACCAAGGATTCCAATCCAGATCAGTTTATCTCAAATGTAATATTTTATCCACAAACTTATACTGCTGTAATAACTGTTTGAAAACATTCAAAGTTAAATTTTGTTGAATATAAAATTAGACTAAAATTTTTTGATGAAATTAAATTTAAGTATAATTTAGGTTGAAAAAACTCCAACTGTCTGAGAAAACACTGATGATGAAGATGAAGACTGACACTGATGAATCCTGGATGTAAGACAGTTGAAGAAGCCCCTGTTGGTCCAAGTGACAGAAAAATGACACAGGGTTCAGAAGTACCTGTAACGAAATACCACTCTCTGCTTTTACTGAGAGTGAGCACCAGGGAATATAACATCAGAAAAACAGGCAGAGAGAAAACAGTTTTAAATGCAAATAATTCAGATGATTATAACTGGAATACAAATGAGTTTATTATACATGTTAATGGGTTAACCATCTTAAGACCCCTCAAAAAATTATCTGACTAAAGATAAATCTTAGCAGGAGGGCAGGAAATGTAACAGGGTAACAGATGTGCTATGTCTAGAAAGAACTGCATCAATGCAGGAATTGAAACCACGGCTGTGGGTCTTGCCTCTTACAGGATTATCAGTGGTTGTTCAATGACTTTATGATGTGTTTCCTCGAGACTTAAATAACATCACAGAGAACATGCAGATTTCAAGGGAAGAGAGTAAACAAGTAAAGTGTTGCTATATTTTCATGTTGATCTAAAAATTATATAGTTGGTTTTCTAGTAGCAGTTTTATGATCATTATAAGCTGCCTAGAAGTCTGTTTCAATGCAATAAAAGTAGAAGGACCTCAAAGCTGGTAAAGCTTTTATATTTCTCCATAAAGGCTGAGTTCTACATTTGGAAGCGACTGGCAAAAGTTCCAACCATTTTTTTGAGATAATGCCATATTGATTCAAAATTTATACAGGGATTCTCACAACCTTACTAAGAAATAGGCTGCAGTTATGACTCAATGGTCCAGAACCACTCAAGGACTTAATGTAAATGTTATGTATCACAGACCTGGCAGGGCTATCAGCCCTGGAAAAGTGTTCCTGTCTGAGTGATCACAAATTCACATACGCTTCTAGGAGGATGGGATGGTGGAGGGCCTGGTAGTGGCCTGGAATCAATGAGGGGAGATTTATCTCCCACCAGAAGGACACACTGGAAGGATGTGGGGCAGTGTGCTGAGGTTAGGATGCTGCCTGAAGGGTTGGCTGCCGCAAACAGAAATGAGGCAGCTGCGTGCTCCACACCCCAGGGCCTGGAACTCAGGATGACGTGACTTTGGTACTTCCCCATGGGTCACAGAGCTCGCCATGCTCCTAGGAGAGGGTGAGAATACATACCATTCTCCCACGCTCAGAGCAAGAGAATGCCTGCGATGCAGGAGATGCAGGTTTGACCCCTGGGTTGGGAAGATTCCCTGGAGAAGGGCGTGGCAACCCACTCCAGTATTCTTGCCTGGGAAATCCCATGAATAGAGGAGCCTGAAGGGCTACAGTCCACAGGGTGGCAGAGTTGGACATGACTGAGAAACTCACCAAGAATCAACTGGATCAGCACGCAGACAATGCTTTGATACAGAGATTTTCTTTCCTTCTCTCAGATGAGCATGTGTCTTGAGAGAGAGCCAAGAAGTGAGGAGATCCCTTTGAGAAAGATGCCAAAGCAAACTCTTCCCCCTTGATATGGAAAAGGAATTGGAAGCTTCCCGAGAGGATTCTGCCATGTTCCTTGAGAAAATGGTACTTGGAAGAGCAGAACGTGCTACACGTCCAGTGGGAGACTGCGGGGAAGTCTAGTCCAAACCACACGGGGCAGGCGGTGGCTGCTCCCTCACTGGAAGGGCAGAGGCAACGCAGCTCAGAGAGCAGATGGCAGGGACCTGTGAAGGCTCGGGCAACGCTGGCACAGGGATGCAGCGGCAGTGACCCCGGGCAGCACGCCCACTGTGAAGCTCAAACGGCAGCCGCGACGGCAGGAAGCAGCATCAGGACAAGCGACGGGTCCACAGGTGACAGGAGAGACAGGAGAGATGGTGACAGGGTGGTGACAGCCTGGGCATCTGGCACATCTCAAAGCCACTCTACTGTACAGCCCCGAAGGGACGGCTAGAGGCTCCCTTGCCTGGCCCCACCCTGGCCCCAGCCCCATTATCTCTCACCTGGATAGCACTGTAGTCTCCTATCTCATCCCTTCCCCCTCAGTGCTGCCTCAGTGTAACTGCCAGGGAGACCCTTTTTTAAACTGCATTAGGAAATAATTTTAGACTCACAAGAAAGTTTCAAAAATAATACAAAGAGATTCTGTGTCCCCCTTCCCCCAATCTTCCCAGAGTATATTATTAAGCAAGGAACACTGACATGGGTGCAATATCATTAACTCAACTATAGACCTTACGAGGCTCTTCACCACATTTTTGCATGCACTTTTTTTTTTTTTTTTACTGTTTGGTTCTGTGAAACATTATAACACAAATAAGTTTGTGCAACCACATTATAATCACGATACAGAACTCTCCCTTTAAGAAAAAAAGCCTGTGCTGCTCCTTCACAATCACACCCTCCCCAATCCTCAGTCTCCCAACCATCGACCCATTCTCCGTCACTATCATTTTGCCATTTAGAACACATTATATCAATGGAATCATAGGCTATAACACCTTTTGAGTTCAGCTTATCAGTCAGCATAAGGTGGACCTAGTAGTAAAGAACCCACATGCCAGTGCAGGTAGATGTAAGAGACAAGGGTTCGATCCCTGGGTAGGGAGGATTCCCTGGAGGAGGAAATGGCAACCAACTTCAGTATTCTTGCCTGGAGAATCCCATGGACAGAGGAGCCTGGTGGGCTACAGTCCATGGAGTCATAAAGTCAGACGTGACTGAAGCGACTTAGCACAACAACCCTTATGCTCCATCCAAGTTGTGTGTATTTAACAGTTCTTTCTTTTTACTCTTGAGTAGTATTTCATTATCTCTATGTACCAAAGCTTGTTTTCCATTCACTCATTGAGCACTGAGGGACAGTTGGGTTGTTTCCAGTTTGCTGCTATGAACATTTTCTGCTGTGAAAATTTACCTGCTATGCAGCTGTACAGGTTTTTGTGCAAACTCCAGTTCCCATTTTCCTCAGATAAATACCCAGAAGTGTGATTGCAGGGTTAAATGGTAAGTGTATGTCAACCTTTATTGGGAACCACTATGCTATTTTCACGATCATTTTAAATCAAACGTCATGCTATATCATTTCTTGTTCAAAACCCTCCAGGGGCTTTTCCAGTTAAAAGCCGAAGTCCATTCAGTCCTCTCAAACACCTTACGAATCTGGTCCCTATTGCCTCTCTTACATCATTTCTTGTGGCTTGACTGCTCATTCTGCTCGGCCACATGAGCCTCCTTTCTATTCATCTCATCAGCCAAGCTCCTTCCCACTTGAGCCTTCTGCCTGGACCACTTGTCCCTCAGAAGTCCATGTGCCTTCCTCGCTCATTCTCAAGGCCCAGCCTTTATTTTATCTAGAAAGAACATGTTGCTTTCCTTTTTTAAAAAAATAAAATTGAAGTGCAGTTGATTTACAATGTTGTGTTAGTTTCTGGTGTATGGCAAAGCAATTTTTCCCCCCAGATTCCTTTCCATTATAGACTATTACAAACCACTGAATATAGTTTCCTGTGCTATACACTAGGTCCTTATTGCTGATCTATTTACAATATTTTGTATCTGCCAATCCCAAACTCCTATTTTATCCCTCCCCTGCCCTCCCCTTTCTTTGGTAACCTGAGTTTGTTTCTACGTCTCTGAGGCCTTCTGTCTTGTAAATAAATTCATTTATATCTTTGTTTAGAGTCCACACAGGAAGTATGTCGATGTGTCTTTCTCTGCCTAACTTACTTCACTTAACATGAGCATCTCTTTTCAGAAGGTCTATTCAGAGAGAACACTTTAAGTCTTTCTCCAGTCTTTTCTGTGAGTGTCTACTGAGGCTCATGAAGAAGAACCCTTAAGAGAGTGTGCCCTCCCGCCACTGCCGCTCCTGAGGCCTCCACATCCTCCCACTCTTCCATAGTCGAATCACCGCCCAGCGCTGCACTGTGTCTACTGCAGGGAAGCCAGCGTTTGCATCTTGTCTCCTTGGCAGCCAACCTGTTTCCTTAGATGTGGGGTCAGCTGCAACCGACTCTCCAACGAGTTAGAAAACCATGAGCTTGGGGTTTGAAGTGCTTCTTAAATTTTTTTTCACTGTGAAGACAGGAAGATGCTCTTTCCAGCCGATCACCAACCCAGGAGAGAGGCCACGTGCTTTGTAACCACGGTGTGCAGAGCAGGCCTCTGGGATCACTGGTCCTGGCCACATTCCCCTGCCTTTGCCTTCCCAGGTCCTCACAGGCCCAGCCCTGCCCTGGTTCCTGGGCTAATTCTGAAAATGGCCAGAGTCTGATCAGAAGACAGAGACTGCCATCCAGACCCAGGCCTGGGAATTAAGCGGTGCTCTCAGTCTTCCTACACAGGGCACAAGCAGGAAGCAGCCACGGGCCTCCCAGGGGCTATTTTCAAGGCATTGTGTTGAGACACCTTTTTATTTCTATAGTCTTCCTGGATATACAGGCCATTAACCTAGGTTCCCTCTGGGACTTGGAACCCTAGTCACTGTGACTGCACCCCTCTACCTCTTCCCTTGGGCCTCCCAGGTGGCGTTAGTGGTAAAGAACGCACCTGCCAATACAGGAGATGTAAGAGACGTGGGTTCAATCCCTGGGTCAGAAAGATCCTCTGGAGGAGGGCATGGCAAACCACTCTAATATTCTTGCCAGGAGAAACTTATGGACAGAGGAGCCTGGCAGGCTATAGTCCATAGGGCACACTGAGTTGGACACGACTGAAGCAACTAAGCACAGCACAACCCTTCCCTTGGGGTCTTGCTGTCATCCTCCAGCCAGTGGCTGTGATTCTGCTGGGAAGAAACAGGGTTTTCTGATGGGGCTCAGCTGTGCTGATTCTGCCCGCTGAGAGGCCACTGCGGCCACAATGCACCCCACCTGCCAGACGATCTACCTGCGGGAGCACAGACTGCTACCCACACCCATTCTTTTTCTGAGTGACCTTAGATGACTGAAAAAAATCTTTTATTGAGATATACTTGATGTACAAAAATACGTAAGTTTCAGGTGTACAACACAGTGATTTACAATTTTTAAAGGTTATACTTCATTTACAGTTAGGATAAAATACAAGCTATCTTCCCTGTGCTGTACTATAGAAACAGTCTGTACCTCAGTCTCCTACTACTATCTGGCTCCTTCCTCCTTCCCTCTATCCACTGGAAACCACGAGTTTATTCTGTTTATCTCTGAGTCTGTTTCAGTTTTGCTGTAGTCACTATCTTATTTTTTTAGATTCCACATATTTCACTGTATGTGATAACATACAGCGTTCATCTTCTCTGACTTGTTTCACTAAGCATGATGCCCACCTGGTCCATCCACATTCAACACACCCATATTCTTCAGACACATCTTTGGGTTACTCGGGTACCCTGACAGCATGGTTACAGCCTTATTATGCCTGAATTCTCTGCTTCTGCCTGAGCCCTGTATGCCTTAAGCTCACTGCAGGCTCCCCTGAGCACCACTGATAAGCAAAAATGAGACTTGCTTACCAATCACTGCTATATTCAAGGATTTGTCCTCAAAGGTAAAGGTAGCCTAGACCTGCCACTACCTCCCACGGTTCATATCAGTGTGCTACTGGTTTATTTCATATTAATGTTCATTTGTCAGAACGAAAGGAGGTTATACACATCTTGTAGTACCCTGCCGTTCCTAGTGTCTTAATTAATGTTAATACATCTTTGTTACTAGTTTAGCCCAAAGATTAAATGTTTGAAATTCAAACTGACTGTTCAATTCTAGGTTACTCAGCCACACAAAAGAATGAAGTAATGCTACTTGCAGCAACATGGATGGGCCTAGAGATGATCACACTAAGTGAAAAGTCAGACAGAGACAAATATCATATGGTACCACTTATATATAAAATCTTAAATAAAATAATACAAATAAACTTATTTATGAAATAGAAATAGAGTCACAGATAGAGAAAACAAACGTATGGTTACCAAAGGGGAAAAGTCGTGGGCGGAAGGGATAAATTAGGAGACTGGGATTAGCATACACACATTATCATATATAAGATAGATAAACAACAAGGACTTACTGCATAGCATAGGGAAATCTACTCAATATTCTGTAGTAATCTATATGGGTTAAGAATCTGAAAAAGAATGAATATATGTGTATGTATAACTGAATCATTTTGCTGTATACTTGAAATTAACACATTCTACATCAAGTACACTCCAATATAAAACAAAAGTAAATATATGAAAACAAATTCAATTCCAGTTACTGTGCATTGTGATGGTGTACCTGCTCACTTTACCCGACTGCCCCAAGCTTTCAGTAGACTGTTAAACCTGAAAATGTCTTGTCTGAGTAACTGGCAGGGAAATCTAGAGGTGAAAAAGTCACATATAGGTCAATATGAAGCAGAGGGAAGGAAAGAGCAAAGGCAACCAAGCCTTCCACGGGAACCAAAGCTCAAAGCTAGAAAGACTATGAGAATTTATCTAAAAAAAACAAAAAGTCTTTCTCGGGTCTGGGTTCCCCCTGGGATGCACGAGAGGATTTAACTCAGTGTTCTTGAATCCTAACAAAGAAGCTTAGCTGCCACCTGCAATGTGCTTCTGCAGGTGAGGAGACCCCTCCCCACTTCTTCTATGGGTGGCTGCGATGTAAGATCAGGCTTCCCCGGTGGCAGAGCAGTAAAGAATTCACCTGCCAGTGCCGGAGACGCGGATTTGATCCCTGGGTCAGGAAGATTCCCTAGAGTAGGAAATAGCAACCACTCCACACTCCAGTATTCTTGCTAGGAAAAGTTCATGGACAGAGGAGCATGGTGGGCCACATACAGTCCATGGCATCACAAAGAGTCGAATATGAGTGCGCACCCACAATCACATGGAATAAGATCGGGTCCAGGTGACAGGAAGGAAGACATAAAGGGGTTAAAATTCTGCCACAAAGAACTGCTTTGGCAGGCTGGAGAGAAAGTCAGGAAGTTGTTTTTAGAAGCCAGAGAGTTCCAAGTTAACCAGCTGTAACAAATTCTTCATTCTAAGTTAAGTGTCATGAAACAAGGATTAGGAAGATGGCTTGGCAGTTTTCTGGTTCCACAATTTAAAAAACCACGTCCAAGATAAGGGAACAATAATTAGGATGTGTCAAGGAAATTTCCAGATGCTTCCTAAATCCTGCTTCCACAGCAAGAGGAAGCTGCTCAGACTGAGAGGCAGGGTAGAATGATGGTTAGTGCACAAGCACACGCTGGCTTGCCTGAATACAAATAGTCAGTTGCCAGCTGCGAGACCCTCCTAATCTACAATGAGTCTACTACTCATAAGTCTCTGTGTCCATTTTTTCCCTATACCATGTGAATGATAATCAGTTCAGTTCAGTTCAGTCACTCAGTCATGTCCAACTCTGCGACCCCATGAATTGCAGCATGCCAGGCCTCCCTGTCCATCACCATCTCCTGGAGTTCACTCAAAGTCACGTCCATCAAGTCAGTGATGTCATCCAGCCATCTCATCCTCGGTCGTCCCCTTCTCCTCCTGCCCCCAGTCTCTCCCAGCATCAGAGTCTTTTCCAATGAATCAACTCTTCGCATGAGATGGCCAAAGTACTGGAGTTTCAGCTTTAGCATCATTCCTTCCAAAGAACACCCAGGGCTGATCTCCTTCAGAATGGACTGGTTGGATCTCCTTGCAGTTCAAGGGGCTCTCAAGAGTCTTCTCCAACACCACACTTCAAAAGCATCAATTCTTCAGCGCTCAGCCTTCTTCTCATAATAAACAGTACTAAATTCCTGGCGTTGTTGGGAGGATGTCATGAACTAACACATGTAACGTATTTAGATTGGAGGCAGGTACCCAGAAGGTACTCAATAAGGGGTGTTTGCTTCCTTAATAATAAGAAGGAAAGAGCTCCTTGAAAGCACTGGAAACTCCAGCCCTGAAAGCTAGGAATCATGTCCCTCCAGTTAGCAAGAAAAGTTAGGGTCAGAGCCTGACTCTTGGAGCCGTCTATAACAGTGAAGGTGGAAGCACAACAGCTTGTAGCATTTCTGCCTCTCCCTGATCAGCTCTGGCAATACAGAAAGCTGACACTGGATTAGCACCTGCACATGCTTACATGCCACAGAGGTAAGAAAGATGCATTCTGTTCAATTGGATTAAGACCACGATACAGCCAAGGTGGGCCAGCAGCTGCTTCAGAACACTTGCCTCAAAGACTAGCAGACTCACAAGCGGGAGATGGCATTTGAGATCAAACAGTGCAGTGTCGCCTCCACAAAGATGTTTCCACAAAGAGGTGACAAAGTGACAAGAAACCTAGTAATGTGAACAGATCCAGTTATGACAACATAGGGGAAATTAATACTCTGCCTCAGGACAGTGCTAGACCAGTGATTTCTTTCTGTGACTTACAGTACCTCATTTTCTTGACTTTGATCCCGAAATACTTTTTTATATTGTTCTGTTGGTGACATTGGTATGAATCCAAACACATGCACACACATCAGTCAGGGCTTTGTAAATCCCAGTAATAATAATCGCCTGCCACAAAATGCTAGGATTCATTTTTCTATAAAAGCCAAATCCTTTGCAAAGCAAAGGAAAACCATCAATACTGACAAGAATATACTGCTGAGCCTTTATGCTGTAAAATCTCAAACAAACAACAGTTTGGAAGCTGGGCGGGGGGGGGGAATCATGTTTATTTATCACCTAACTGCTTGTCCAAATGCTAACTGTTCCATAATCCCTGAAAATCCTACAAAGTGAAGGAATTTTAAAGACAATTTTACTCATGTTAAACTAAGGCAAGAACTAAGGTTCAAAATCAGTTCCGAATTCAGAGCCTGTGCTGTGCCCATGACACTAATGTTATGTGATGCAGATTCCCCAGCCTTCCTCAATAACTGGTTACAGTCTGTGACATTTTTTTCTTTATTGATGCTCACTTTAAAGAAATGTTTCCCAATATTTAATCTAAACCCCTTTCTTCTCCTCAAGTTTACACAAGTCCTATTATTTATGTCTTCAACGGGGAGAGAGAACGTTGGTCAATGTTTTCCTTAATAACAATTCTTTCATCGTGATTACATCACCTCTACTCCAGACTAAATGCATCCAACTCCTCTAACCTTTTGCTAAGGCCCGATTTTCCTACCTATTGATAAATGTATGTGCTCTTCTCTGGACTCATTCCAAGCTCTTGAAGTTGCGTCAAAATGCCTATTATACACACACACACAATTGCTGCTGTTTAGACAGTCATATCTGACTCTTTTGTGACCCTATGGACTTTAGCCCACCAGGCTCTACTCTCCTTGGTATTTCCCAGGCAAGAAAACTGGACTGGATTACCATTTCCTTCTCTAAGGGATCTTCCTAACCCAGGGATGGAATCTGTGTCTCCTGCATTGCAGGTGGATTCTTTACCACTGAGCCACCAGGGAAGGTATATATACTCTCTATATAACAGATAATATATAATGATATTATGTTATATAATATCATTATCAATATATATAGTAATATATAATAACATTATGTTACATATCATATATAATGTATATGACACATGCATATATACATGTACACACCCATACATATGTGTATTTATATACACACACCCTCCTCCTAACACACACACTCTTCATAAAGTGAAGAACCTATGCCAAGTACACCTGAAATAATCCTCCCAGGTTTTTTTTTCATATGAGAAAGAATGAGATTTGATTCATAATTTTAATAAAAGCTTTATCTTGTTAGGATATTCAAGATCAATGTACAAACCATGATTATCACAGATCTCTTGTTACGACTCTCTTTCCTAGTCCAGCTTGTACTCAATGTAGTGTGTTTATTACCAGCAATTACAATCTACCTTGAAATTACTCTCTACAAGCATGCCAAATGCTCTGGTGCCTAGAGGGGAAATAGAGCATGCTGGTAGGTGTTGGGTTGCTGAGCAGGGACGTTTATGTAAGGCCTCAACACCCAGCATCCTGACAGTGGCGTAGGGTGATAGCGGCAGGGCACAGTATACATGTAACAGCATCGCCCTTTGAGCAGAGGTGTGTGGCAGAGAAAGGTAGCAGGTTATCTTGTTACTCTGCGGTTGTATTCCTGCACTTCTCTTTGGAGTAACTCACTCCAGCTTCCCAATTTAGTCCATAATGGTCCTTCAAGGTTTTATTTTGTTCTCAGTGGATCACTCCTTTAATTTACCTTTGCCTGATTGTGACCTCTATTTTCCTTGACATTAGCAAACCCACAGAAAGTTGCAGGAAGGAATTAAGAGGCCCCAGCCCCTCAGTGAAGGCTTAAAGGTAGATTTCTTTTTCACTGGTCCATGACACACCCAGCAAAGTGCTGCTGGCAGGAAAGAATCTACTCCTGTAGACATCATGGAAAATAAGCTATGTTCCTGTCCCAGGGGACTCTAACCCACGAGTCCCCACCCGCCAGTTCACAGACCAGGGAGTGGTCCATGACAATCAGGAACTGGGCCACAGAGCAGAAGGTGAGCGGCACACAGCGAGCAAGGCTTCATCGGCATTCACAGTCACTCCCCACCGCTGGCATTGCTGCTGAGCTCTGCCTCCTGCTAGGTCAGCAGCAGCATTAGATTCTCATAGGAGAGGAAACCCTACTGTGAACTGCTGCGCGGGCGAGGGATCCTGACTGCAGGCTCTCAATGAGAATCATCTTGAAATCATCCCCACCCTGACCCCAGTCTTGTGGGAAAATTGTCTTGCATGAAACCAGTCCCTGGTGCCAAAAAGGCTGGGGCCCACTGCTCTAACTCTCTGCAATGCATTCTGTGCTGCAGGCTAGATTATAAAAGTTAGCGGCTCGTGCGTGCAAAACAGGTGCCCTGTACTGTCCAGCCCATCCCACACCTACTGTGAGCACTGCTGTGAAAAGTCCCTGGGCCTCTGAAAACGCTTGTGTTCCAAGGAGAACAAAGGAAGAAGTAGAAATAGCTGCAATTACCTTTTCCAGCCAGACCAATCTGTGCATGTGATTTTAGGGCAGGCCACTTCCAGTCTGAGAATGTCCTCTTAAATGCTGGTAATAAGTAGAAGAGGGAGTTAGAGTTGGGAGAAGAGAAGAGACAAGTGCAGTAGGAATCGATGGTTCCGCAATAGAGTCGTCGGAAAGTTAAATCACATCTATTGGGTATGATCAGGTTTGTCTGCATTTAACAGGAACCTCAAATATGTAGCTTAAACAAGTCAGAAACATTTCCGATATAGACAAGGAAACTAAAGTCAGCCTTTCGTATCCACACAGGTTTTGCACCTTGTATTCAACCAACTGAGATCCCTGTATATATGGGACTTAAGCATCCACAGATTTTGGTATCTGTGAGGTACTGGCACCAGCGCCCCATGGATACCGATGGAAGATCCTAAATACACAGGTGATATATACTGCCATGTCAGCTCCAAAATCGACAGAAACCCTGAATCTTATATTTCTACATGGCATTCATCTTGGAACTCCCAGGTGGCTGTGAAATTCCAGATACTACATTCCAAGCAGAAAGAGGAGCAAGAAGTCAGTCAGTTCAGTCGCTCAGTCATGTCCGACTCTTTGCAACCTCATGGACTGTAGCACACAAGGCTTCCCTGTCCATCACCAACTCCGGGATCTTACTCAAACTCATGTGCATCAAGTTGGTGATGCCATCCAACCATCTAATCCTCTGTCGTCCCCTTCTCCTCCTGCCTTCAATCTTTCCCAGCATCAGGGTCTTTTCCAATGAGTCAGTTCTTCACATCAGGTGGCCAAAGTACTGGAGCTTCAGCTTCAGCATCAGTCCTTCCAACGAACAGTCATGACTGATTTTCTTTAGGATGGACTGGTTGGAACTCCTTGCAGTCCAAGAGACTCTCAAGTCTTCTCCAACACCACAGTTCAAAAGCCTCAGTTCTTTGGTG
>SJYC01037765.1:0-24706 GCA_006408675.1 Madoqua kirkii
ATGTTTCTTGACTTCCTACTTTTGCATGTGTTCAAATCACAATAAATTCCAACCTTACCTTTGCCTCTTTGAGGCACTTCCAAAGCTTTGAGAGATGGTGCTGTGTTAATGCAATGAGCAGTTAACAGCTTTGACACATCACGAGGCTGTGTTGGGTATATTTGGGGAGCCAGACTTGGGGTTCCCACTGAGACCCAGGTGGGTATTATTGCCATGGCCAGTGTATTGGAATACAAAACCGAATGCCCTCTGAGGGCACTGAGCCTTTTCCTTGGAGACTTTCTGCTTATGAAGACAGGGCAGGTATTGATAAAGAGAACTTGCATCAGTTAGAACTTCGATCTCTTTCATCGAGCTCCTAGATGCTGACTTTATCGCCTTTCCTAAAAATAAGAAACCCTTCCTCAGTGTCCAAATTTGGAAAAAAAAAATTTTATATCCTTTGTGAAAATCTGTTTGTCTCCTTGTCTTTGTCACTTTTGTTGTCCATTCATAGGATGAAATTTGTAAGGAAGACGTGTAGGTCCTAAAACAAGCCCTTTCCTCAAACTGGCCCTGAAGACTAAGAAAATTCAAAAAAGGAGAAAGCTTCAAACTTCCATTGGTCTTCATTTCTTAATTGGCATAAAGAATTATCGCCTTTCCTAAAAATAAGAAACCCTTCCTCAGTGTCCAAATTTGGAAAAAAAAAATTTTATATCCTTTGTGAAAATCTGTTTGTCTCCTTGTCTTTGTCACTTTTGTTGTCCATTCATAGGATGAAATTTGTAAGGAAGACGTGTAGGTCCTAAAACAAGCCCTTTCCTCAAACTGGCCCTGAAGACTAAGAAAATTCAAAAAAGGAGAAAGCTTCAAACTTCCATTGGTCTTCATTTCTTAATTGGCATAAAGAAAATTCAGATTTCAAAATCACATTCTTAAGGGATTCTTTGACCAAAGCAAAATAAAAAAAAGCGTTTATCTTCACACTTAGAGCACTGAGAGCTAATCTGCACCTCAGTGCACATCCATGTGATTCTGCATTCTTCCTCTTTTCATTAACATGACCTGATTCTTCCAAGGGCCTGCTGCCCAGGCAAATGGTTTCATTGTTCACCGTGAAGATTCCTTGAATCCTTTGCTTTGAGGTCTTCCAACTCTGGACTGTAGAACTGTGATCCTCACTCAATGCCTAATCAATCCCTGTTTTGAAAACCTGCCTGACATCAAACTTCCAGTTCTTAATACATTTTGACTTTTCCTTTCTTCCTTGGAGACACTGCCACCATTTGTAAGGTGGCATTCTTCCTTGGAGGAGGAAATGGCAACCCATTCCAGTATTCTTGCCTGGAGAATCCCATGGACAGAGGAGCCTGGCAGGCTACCATCAATGGGGTCACAAAAGGTCGGACATGACTGAAGTGACTACACATTCACACACTCTCTTCCCTCAGCAAGCAGCAAATTCAGCTTTGTCTTATCAAGAGGTTGTGTTGGTGGTATTTGCGGAGGCAGCTTCTGATGGATGTTATAGTTATTTTCAAGGCGATGTCAAAGTGCAGAGACTTTTACAGATTGGAAGTAAATGAATTTGCAAATGACTGCAAAACTGCCTTTAAAAAAAAAAAAGAGAGAGAGGGGGCCTGTTATCCCTCCACCAGACAGAATATATTTGCATGTCTATAGACAGAAATTACTTGCATTGCAATCAGTTATCTACAATTTACAGAGCTATAAAGAAAAACCTCAAAGGCAATGAAAGCAGCAGATCTCTCATAGAATTAAAATCAGATGCCCCGGAAGGATGTGCTCTAGACGATGCATAGTTTTCTCCTGAAGCACAAATTCTTCCCTAAGAGACTAGGTGTTGGGTGTCTAGGACGGGGCCATTTCCCAAACAGCTTGGCTTTAATCTTCAGCTCATCCTACAGAATGAATACTGTAATTTCCTTTTTTTGTAAGTGAGGAAACTGTGGCTCAATGAGGTTTTTCAGAAACCACAAAAATGGTAAAATAATATGGGCAACATATAATGGTGGAGACAAAGGGATTACTGAGGATTAAAAGAAATGCTATTGTTACTATGTATAAAATAGATAGCTAATGAGAACATACTGCACAGCACAGGGAACTCTACCTGATGCACTCTGGTGACCTGAATGGGAAGTCCAAAAGGGAGGGGAGATACAAACACCTGAGGCTTCCCAGGTGTTTCAGGGCTAAAGAATCCTCCTGCCAATGCAGGACATGCAGGAGATGTGGGTTTGATTCCTGGACTGGGAAGATCCCCTGGAGGAGGAAATGGCAACCCACTCAAGTATTCTTGCCTGGAAAATCTCACAGACAGAGGAGCCTGGCGGGCTAGAGTCCATGGAGTCTCAAAGAGTTGGACATGACTTAGTGACTGAGCAGGAACACGAGATAGGTATACGTATGAATGACTCATTTTGCTGAACAGTAAAAAACTAACACAACATTGTAAAGCAACTATATTTCAATAAAAATTAATTTAAAAAATAAAAGAAATGCTGGGTGCTCTCCAGTTCTTCAAGTTTTAAAATTTTATGTATAGGGGTTGCACCTTTCATTGTCTCTGAGCTGTTTCATAACTCTGTAAGTTGAAAAAGACCCCGTAATAATGTAAAAGATTCTTGTCCACATTCAATGCAAATGAATGTCTGGTGGAGGAAGCCAGTCTTGTATCCCTTAACAAACTCGCTCTAGCTTTTCTGAAATGCAATCAGCACTTCTGATTGCCTACATGTGTGTCTGCTCTTTGACGTCTCCTTTGAACCAATTGAACACCTTAGGGTGCCCTCATTACTTGATGAATGGAACGGAATTCTAGACGTGTGTTTATTTTATATATGCATGAGAATCATGATTTCTAGCTTTTCAAAAGTGATCTTTTAACATTTGGAAAGGAGTTCAGCCTTTCATTAGTCAGCTTGGGGCACTTAGTGTTTCAGGCCATAGGGGAGATTAGTGGCTCATCTAAGGCTCTCCTTGCTCTAAAATTATTAGATTTTATGACTACATACCTGACATTCCTAGAGCGGCACTGTAAGCCTTCTATTGTTTTCTTTCTTGAGCTATCTGATAGCGCAGGCAGTCTGTTAAACACAGTCTGTGCAATTAGGCCCAGCTAATGTCTTCCTGACTGAAACGCCAGCATAAATATCTCACAGCAGCCGGTGATTGAGGATAAATAGAGGCCAATTAATGGGGACTCACTGGGTGTTATCATGGAAATAGGAGTGACTGTATGGATTCTGAAAAGTGAAAAAGTTAATGTGTTCGTCATCAGTTGCGTCTGGCTCTTTGCGACCCTGTGGGCTGAAGCCTGCCAGGTTCTTCTGTTCATAAAATTCTCCAGGCAAGAATAGTGGAGTGAGTAGCCACTCCTTTCTCCAGGGGAATCGTCCCAACTCAGGGATCTAACCAAGGTCTCCTGCCTTGCAGGCAGATTCTTCACCATCTGAGCCAGGTAAATGTGACTTCTTTCTGAAGATGTTTGAATTTCAGATACAATTAACTAAGCGTTTGAGTCCTTGGAAGTTTCACAGCTATCACCCTAGTTCTCTGACCCATCTCATATGTCATCCAAGAGGTCTTTGTATACTTGGGACCCCTGCTTTGGTGTCCTTAGACTTGCATCATTAATTACTTGGTATAATGTATTGCAGTTGGAATTCTCAAGTTCAAAGCATCAACAAGTTCAGAAGTATTCAGAAGACAGAGCTGCAGTTAATGGCCCTCTTTGCTGCAAGTGACGGAAAACCTAACTTATGGCCCTCAGTTTTCTGGAAAACCCAACTTATGCTTGTTTAGGCAAAAAGAAAAAAAGTCTTCATATGTCACATGGCAAAAGGCCTGAGGCAAGGTGAGTCAGTATAGCTGGGTCTCCACCCTGTGCTCAGTCACTAAGTCATGTCTGACTCTGTAACTTTATGACTGTAGCCTGCCAGGGTCCTCTGTCCTTCGAATTCTCCAGGCAAGAAAACTGCAGTAGGTTGCCATTTCCTCCTTCAGGGGATCTTCTTGATCCCCCTCCTTCAGAGGATGAACCTCAGTCTCTTGCATCTCCTGCATTGGCAGGCAGATTCTTTTACCACTGAGTTACCTGGGAAGCCCATAGCTAGATCTGGTGGCTTAAAAAATGGTTTTCCTTTTTCTCTTGGTTCTTCTTCCTCTGGGTTCACTTTACTGTCAGAAGCCTTCCCCTCTTGATGGCATCAGGCCACTCCTGGTTTGCAATCTCATTTCCCCAAGACCAGAGGAAGACAGTTTGGCTTTCCTCAACTCTTTTCTGATTGCTCAAACCAAGGCTCCAGGTTAGCTCTGATCATTTTATTTCCATGATTGGATCACAGGCCCATCTCTGATCATCATGCTGGTTACTGTGACCAGGAGGGTGTGTTATTTTGATTGGTCAGGTTTATGTCACGTGTCCAATCAGGGGTGGATATTCATTCTGTGTCCCACCCAAAGCACAAAGAATGAGATGGTGGTGGAGGGTGGGGGATGGTGACATTCCCTAGAGGAAAAAGAGGAAATCTAGCTATTGGAAGCCCAAACCAGCACACAGGAATAGTAATTATATGTTGCCCAAGACCCTAAGTTTAAAATTCTTGTTAAGTGGCAGTACTTTCTGAGGACTCTGCAGAACAGCTGTATTGCTAATTGGTATCTAAAAATATCCAATCATTCTATCAATAAACACTCACTGAGCAGTGTCTATGAGACTGGCTATAAACTAGATATTGAGGATATGGAAAGAAAACCCACAGTCATTGCCATCAGGGAGAGCATGACATTATTGCCATTTTATCGTCAGGGTCCTTGACGGTTAGATAATCCTGCTGGAAGTAGAAACCAACACTGAGTCCCAGTATGGCATCAGTGCCCTGGGTGATCAGCCAGCTACGTGGTAGAAAGTTGGTTACACTGGACTTCTTCCATCATGGAAGGGCTGCATTTGTCCATACTGGAAGAGACCTTCTTATACAAAATTTTCTTCCCTGCACATAAAGCTGTTGCCAAAACTGCCATCTGTGGACTTGAAGAATGACTTATCCACCATCTTCATATTCCACACAGTGTTGCTCTGGATCAAAAACTCATTTCACAGCAAAAGAAGCAGGGCCCCTGCTCATGGAATTCGCTGGTCTCACCATGTTCCTCACCATCATGAAGCAGCTGGCCTGCTGGACAGTGGAATGGTCTTTTGAAGACCCAGTTACAACATCAGATAGGTGGCAAAACCTTGCAGGGCTGGGCTAAGTTTCTCCAGAAATCTGTGTATGCTCTGAATCAGCATCCCAAATATGTACTGTTTCTGTGATAGCAGGATCCACAGATTTGGGAATCAAGTGGTGAAGATGGGAGTGGCTCCTTTCACTATTACCCCCAGTGACCTGCTAAGCAAAAATTAGCTTCCTGTTCTTGCAACTTTAGGCCCCTACTGGCCTAGAGGTCATAGCTCAAGGGGGAGGAATGCTTCCAACAGGAGAAATAACAATGATCCATTGAACTGGAAGTTGAGAGGGCTGCCAAGCTAGTTTGGGCTCTTCATGTCTCTTTAATCAACAGATAAGGAAGGGAGTTACTGTGTTGATGAGAGTGATGGGTCCTGATGATCAGGGGGCCATTGGAGTGCAACACCACAGTGAAGAGGAGGAAGAGTGTATCTGAAATACAGGGGATCTCTGTAGATGTCTCTTAGTATTACCATGCCCCATAACTAAGGTTGATGGAAAACGATGGAAAAAAGTCAAAGTATTGTTAACTTTATGTCATAGTCTTTAGATTATAGGAGATTAAAGAGATTTCAGCTAAAGCTGAAATTCTAGTACTTTGGCCACCTCATGTGAAAAGTTGACTCATTGGGAGGGGTTGGGGGCAGGAGGAGAAGGGGACAACAGAAGATGAGATGGCTGGATGGCACCACTGACTCGATGGATGTGAGTGTGAGTGAAGTCCAGGAGTTGGTGATGGACAGGGACGACTGGTGTGCTGCGATTCATGGGGTCGAAAAGACTTGGACACGACCGAGCGACTGAACTGAACTGAAAGAGAGAAGGAAAATAACTTGAGGGCTTTTTGGTCTTCTGGGAAAGGGGTTAGTGCATTTTCAGTCATTAGGTGGAATTATGACCTTATTAATGTCTTTATTTGGAGATTAAGTATGGCTTAGGGAGATGCACATAGGTGTCAAGTTGACAAGGGGCGGATTGTTAGTTGCTCAGTCATGTTCGACTCTTTGCGACCCCTGGACTGTAGGCCATCAGGCTTCTCTGTCCATGGGATTCTCCAGGCAAGAATACTAGAGTGAATTGCCATCCCCTTCTCCAGGGGCTCTTTCTGACTCAGGGATCAAACCCAGGTCTGCCTCATTCCAGACAGATTCTTTACCATCTGAGCCAATAAGGAAGCCTTTATGTATCAACTTGATTGAGCTAAGGGGTGGCCAGGTAGCTGGTAGAACATTCTTTCTGGGTGTTTCTGTGTTTCTGGAAGAGACTGGCATTTGATTCAGTAGACTGAATAAAGAGATCTGTTCTCACCAGTTCGGTGGGCATCATGCAACCTGTTAGTGGTCTGAATGGAACAAAAAGGTGAAGGAAGGGCAAACTCTCTCTCTTCTTGAGCTGGGATCTCCATCTTTGCCCGTCCTTGGACATCAGAGTTCTTGGTTCTCAGGGCTTCAGACTCTGGCACTTACACCAGTGGATTCTCCATTCTCAGGGCTCTGGATTTGGACTAAACGGTGCCATCAGTTTTCTTCATTTCCCAGCTTTCAGAGAGCAGCTCGTGGGGCTTCCTGGACTCTAAAACTGCGTGAGCCAGTTCCCATGATGTATGTCCTCTAATGTGTCTCTCTATTATTCCTATTGGTTCGGTTTTCCTGGAGAAAGCTGACTGATGCAGGTGGATAAAATGTTTAATTAAATCAGGGACATGAGTTTAGGTGAGATTTAAACTTGGCAGTTTCAGATATTAGTCTGGAACTCAATGAGAGGCCAGAGAGCTCAGATACACATTTGGGTGCTGTGATAACTTTTGAGGGTGGTCAGATTAACACGAACTTGGCAGCTTAAACAACAGAAATCTATCCTCTCTCGTTCTGAAGTCAAGAAGTCCAGAATCGAGGAGTCAGCAGGGTTAGTTCCCTCTAGATGTTCCGAGGGAGGAGTCACACCTTTCTTCTGGCTTCTGGTGTGTGTGTGTGTTCTCAGTCATGTCCAGCTCTTTGTGACCCCATGGACTGGCGGCTGCTGCAATTCTTGGCTTGAGTTTGCCTAACTCTAGTCTCTGTCTTCACAGGGCCTTTCCTTCTGAGTGTGTCTGTGTCTTCTCTTCTCTTGGAAGGTCACTCTCCATTGGATTTTTTTAGAGTTCTACTGAAACGTGGGATGGTCTCGTTTGGAGATTTATAACTTGATTACAGCTGCAAAGGGCCTATTTCCATCCAAATAAGTTCATGTTCACAAGTACCTGGTAGGCCTCAAATGTGTCTTTTGGAGACCACTATTCAGTTTACTACAGGTGCTATCAATTTATTTATTTATTTTGGGGAATATAATATTATAATATATATATTTCAAAAATATTCAAAGTTGGAGAAGAATGTAGTTGTAACTGAATTTTTAAATTATAGAAATCTTTTTTTTTATGACAAATACTTGTTTCACAAGGTATAGTTTCTGAAGTGTGATTTAGCCACCCAAGTATCTATTCACATATAGCTCTCCTCTATAGATCTGAATATTAAAATATTTGTTGGTAATAAGTTATTTCTATTTCTTCAACTTCAATGTAGTTGGTAGCCTATTACATACAATAGAAACACTTCTTGCCAAAGTCATCAGTGGCCTCTAAGTCATCAATGGCCTTTGTATTTTTAAATTCAATGGTGTTTGAAAATATTGTCGTCTTGTGCTTCATTCAATGTTTGTCAGAGCCGAGTAGTTACCCCTTTCTGAAACACTTTCCATTGCTTCCACTAAATCATCTCTTTTAAAAAATTTCTCTCAAATTTCTGGTTCTTTAAAGACTTATTCACCTCTGAGTGCTAAGTTGCTTCTCTGAATGGAACAAAAAGGTGAAGGAAGGGCAAACTCTCTCTCTTCTTGAGCTGGGATCTCCATCTTTGCCCGTCCTTGGACATCAGAGTTCTTGGTTCTCAGGGCTTCAGACTCTGGCACTTACACCAGTGGATTCTCCATTCTCAGGGCTCTGGATTTGGACTAAACGGTGCCATCAGTTTTCTTCATTTCCCAGCTTTCAGAGAGCAGCTCGTGGGGCTTCCTGGACTCTAAAACTGCGTGAGCCAGTTCCCATGATGTATGTCCTCTAATGTGTCTCTCTATTATTCCTATTGGTTCGGTTTTCCTGGAGAAAGCTGACTGATGCAGGTGGATAAAATGTTTAATTAAATCAGGGACATGAGTTTAGGTGAGATTTAAACTTGGCAGTTTCAGATATTAGTCTGGAACTCAATGAGAGGCCAGAGAGCTCAGATACACATTTGGGTGCTGTGATAACTTTTGAGGGTGGTCAGATTAACACGAACTTGGCAGCTTAAACAACAGAAATCTATCCTCTCTCAGTTCTGAAGTCAAGAAGTCCAGAATCGAGGAGTCAGCAGGGTTAGTTCCCTCTAGATGTTCCGAGGGAGGAGTCACGCCTTTCTTCTGGCTTCTGGTGTGTGTGTGTGTTCTCAGTCATGTCCAGCTCTTTGTGACCCCATGGACTGGCGGCTGCTGCAATTCTTGGCTTGAGTTTGCCTAACTCTAGTCTCTGTCTTCACAGGGCCTTTCCTTCTGAGTGTGTCTGTGTCTTCTCTTCTCTTGGAAGGTCACTCTCCATTGGATTTTTTTAGAGTTCTACTGAAACGTGGGATGGTCTCGTTTGGAGATTTATAACTTGATTACAGCTGCAAAGGGCCTATTTCCATCCAAATAAGTTCATGTTCACAAGTACCTGGTAGGCCTCAAATGTGTCTTTTGGAGACCACTATTCAGTTTACTACAGGTGCTATCAATTTATTTATTTATTTTGGGGAATATAATATTATAATATATATATTTCAAAAATATTCAAAGTTGGAGAAGAATGTAGTTGTAACTGAATTTTTAAATTATAGAAATCTTTTTTTTTATGACAAATACTTGTTTCACAAGGTATAGTTTCTGAAGTGTGATTTAGCCACCCAAGTATCTATTCACATATAGCTCTCCTCTATAGATCTGAATATTAAAATATTTGTTGGTAATAAGTTATTTCTATTTCTTCAACTTCAATGTAGTTGGTAGCCTATTACATACAATAGAAACACTTCTTGCCAAAGTCATCAGTGGCCTCTAAGTCATCAATGGCCTTTGTATTTTTAAATTCAATGGTGTTTGAAAATATTGTCGTCTTGTGCTTCATTCAATGTTTGTCAGAGCCGAGTAGTTACCCCTTTCTGAAACACTTTCCATTGCTTCCACTAAATCATCTCTTTTAAAAAATTTCTCTCAAATTTCTGGTTCTTTAAAGACTTATTCACCTCTGAGTGCTAAGTTGCTTCAGTCGTGTCTGACTCTTTGCAACCCTATGGACTGTAGCCCTCCAGGTTCCTCTGTCCATGGGCAAGAACACTGGAGTGGATTGCCATGCCCTCCTCCAGGGGATCTTCCTGACCCAGGGATTGAACCTGCAACTCCTGTGTCTCCTGCATTGGCAGGCAAGTTCTTTACCACTAGTGCCACCTGGGAAGCCTTTGTTCACCTCTATCAGTTGTTAAATGTTGACATATCTCAAGAAACAGTCAAGGACAGTCTCCTTGTCTTCTTCTCCAAAAAAAAAATTATCCACAATAGTAATATTTTATATGGATAGCTTTTCAATATATGGACTTAGTTCAGACTTTTTTTTTTTTTTTTAAACTGAGGTATAGTATGCTCAGTGGTAAAGCACGTGCTTGTAGTGTAGGAGAAGCAGGAGACTCGAGTTTGATCCCTTGGTCAAGAAGATCCCCTAGAGGAGGAAATGATAACCCACTCCAGTATTCTTGCCTGGAGAATCCCATGGACAGAGAAACCTGTTGGGCTACAGTTCAGGAGATCATAAAGAGTTGGACATTACTGAGTGAGTGAGCATGCATACTACCCTGTTGTATTTATCTAATGAAATTTGTTTGCCTAGAGGATTGAAAATGGTTCCGAGCTTTTTGAGACTCTTTCTCTTTACAGGTGTAAACTTTTTCCTGAATGGGGAGGAACCCATGAGGGTGAAATACTTTCTAGTTGGAGCAATGATGGGAGCTGGGATATTGATGGCCTGGATGAGGGACAAAATCTGACAGTGTTTGTTTTGGGACTGAAAAGGACAAAGTTGGAAGAGTTGGGTCAGATTGTGAAGAATCTTGACTATCAAGGTCAGGACCTCCATGGAAACAGTAGGATCTGTCCAGAATCAGAACTCCCTGCTACACTTCTGTATCTGTGATTTAGCCTTGGTTTTCAACCCAGGATGGAGCTTTTTATGTTTTCTCTGGGCTCTTTGGGGAGGTGCTCTAGATTGAGGTCAGATTTTCATAAATCGACCTGGAATTCCTTGGCTGGGAAGTGGGTGGAGTAGCTCAGGTAAAGGGCAGCTTGATCAGGGCTCTCCTGTTGTTATGGGCACTGTGGAGTCCACCCCAGCATCCATGGTTTTTGTACCACTCAGGGTGACCTGGATCAAATAGACCACAAAGGTAGAGTCCACAGGAGCTTGAGCAGTAGTGACCAGGGGCCTCATTTGCATCCTTGGTGTGTTTTTGTTTCCCTCCTTCTTCCAGCTCTGGGGAGAGATAAGTTCCTCCTGTTTTTGTTAAGTTCCTCTGGTTTGGGGAGTGAAGGAGAAGGGGAAGAGGGAGGGGGTTGTGGAGGAGAGGATTTATAAGAACATCCTTCCAGTGGGTGATGTCTGCTGGAGGTGGACGGATGGTTTCAATTCCACTCTGGCAAGGCAGACTGGCCCACGCTGCCAGCACATTGCTCCCTTTCAAGTCTCACACTGATTCGAGAAGTTTGTGGACAACTTTGTACTTTGGTTCTCAGCCAGCTGTCCTAAAGGAACAACTCCCTTGGCTTCACGTTTTCTCTCTCACCCTCACCGCTCCTAACCAAAATTAGAAGATAACTGTTTTCCTAGCAAATAACTTCGCCTAAGGAAACCTAAGAAGGACCTAAGCTAGTGTCATCTTTTTAATACCTTTGTGACTTTTCTCCCTTTGATCACAGAAGCTCAGCACCCTTAGATTGGTAGCAGCCTGGAGATTTTCCAGGGTAAGTGAGTCCTTGTACACATAGACATCAGGCCTGGAAGAATAGATTTTTCTTTTCTTTTTGGCTGTGCCATGTGGCATGTGGGATCTTAGTTCCCTGACCAGGGATCAAACCTGTACCCCCTGCACTAGAACCTTGGGGTCTCTTCCTAATTAATTAACTTATTTTTAAACTGGAGGATTATTGCTTTACAGCGTTGTTAGTTTCTGCTGGACAGCAGTGTGAATCAGCCATATGCATGTATACATATATTCCCTCCTTCTTGAGCCTCCCTCCCACCAACCCTCCATCCCACCCATCTAGGTCATCACAGGGCACCGCGCTGAGCTCCCTGTGTTATATAGCACTTTCCCCTAGCTATCTATTTTACACATTAGCATATAAGCGTCAGTGCTACTCTCTCAATTTGTCTTATATTCTCTTCCGTTGTGCCCACAAGTCTCTTCTCTGTAAGCTCAAAGTCATAACCACTGGACTTCCAGGGGAGTCCCTGTTGTGCATTTGAGCTACTAACTCAGTTTAGGTTTTTTTGTATTTAACGTGCCACCCAATTTTCTGATGCTTCCCAGGTAGCTCAGTGGTAAAGAATCTGCCTGCCAATGCAGGAGACACAGGAGACTTGGGTTTGATCCCTGAGTTGGAAAGATCTGGAGAAGGGCATGGCAACCCACTCCAGTATTCTTGCCTGGAAAACCCCATGAACAGAGGAGCCTGGAGGGCTACAGTCTAGGGGTTTGCAAAGAGTCAGAAACCACAGAGTAACTGAGCATGCACATTTTCTGTTATATCAATGAAAGGGAAAAAAGTAACTCTATTCATCCTCTTACTTTCCAAAATGTTCTTCACTTATTGAAAATGTAGGGTCCAATTCACTTGTCTGTTTATCATCTACACCATGCTCCTCCCCTCTGTCTTCCTCCTGCTCTTTCTTATACCAAAATAGTTCACCATGCTCTAGCCCCATCTGGGATGGAACCGAGGGGGAAGTGGTAACAGATCCATCCTTACATCAAGGTTCTCAACTGGCTGCCAGAATCTGTGTAGAATGCAAATCCGATCATAGAACCCGCAAGCTTGAAACAAAGGTCAGCAACTTTTTCTGTAAAGGGTCATGTAGTAAATATGTTCAACATTGCAGGCTCTGTGATGTCTGTTACAACCACTCAACTCTGCCATCGTGGTGTGAAAAGAGCCATAGAAAATATGTAAATGAATGGCCATGGCTATGTTCCAATAAAAATGTATTTACCAAAACAGGCTGGGAGCCAGACGTGGCTCAGGGCCGTTGTTGGCTAATCCCTAGTTTAAAACCCTTTATTCTTTGGCCTGTGCCCTTAGATTGAAACCCAAACTCCTACCCGGCATGTCAAGCCAGCATGCTTTGGCCCTGCCACTTCTAGTGCCTTCCTCCCTCACGTGTTGAGTTCCAGCCACACTGGCTTTACTTCTATTTCTCACACTTGCTTTGCTCTTTCCCACCTCGGGGAATTCACAGAGTTGTTCCTTTTGCTTTAAACCGCCTTCCAACCCCTTTTCTCTTGCACTCATTTACGATCAACTTATCCCCTGGATGTCCTTTTAATCTTTTCTCCCTACAGCAAGTCTCCCTTAATCCCTGTGTACTCCTTAATCCCTGAGGACTCTTGTTAGCCAATGACAGAAATTAAATTTGATTAAACTGAAGCATTAAAAACAAAGGATAGTTTTTGGCTGAAATAAATAAACTCTGGATCGGGCTAGGAGGCACCGAGCTTGGGGATGAATAAAATCAGAGCTGCGATCCATGACGTAGTGGATGTACAATGTACACATGTTGAGGTAGAAAGTCAGAGATGTCTCCTAATCTAGTGGCCTCAACTGACTACAACATAGCCGAGAAACTAGAAGCAGCAAGGGCCTCTGAGCCTCAAAAAGATGGTATGAAAGCAAGGAGAAACAGCCTTGCCGGGTGCTTGTTAGAGAGCTCCCCAGACTCTCAATCACAGCCCAGTTATTTTGAGTTTAGTTACTTCATAACAAGTTTCTTTATTAATTTAAAACCTATGGAAGGCTAAAAGCAGCTTTTTGAAAAGTTATTTTATCAGGGAGAGGAGGAACTGCCAGAAGCAGACACACTGACACCAACTAGGAGTGGCAGTTAAGTGAGAGGAAGGTGGAGAGGGAACCTTTCAGGATGCAGAGGAGGCTAGGACCATTTGGTGATGGAGAAAGTAGTTAGAACCTTCTGTAGGTACCAAGGGCATCAGTGCTTTATAATAACTCAGAGCAAAGTATATATAATGCTTATTATATGACAGGGCCTGTTCTAAACATTTTATGGGACTTATTTAATATTGTAATAACCCTTGCAATCCTCCCAGCATCATTACTTTATATATATTTTTAGTTTCCTAGTATTGTGTGGCCAAAATGTAGTGGTTTCAAGCAACCAGTATTTCTTTCCCAGTTTTCACGGATCAAGCATCTAGGCGTAGATTGACTGGTCCTTGGGTGCAGGGTCTCTGGTAAGTTTGCAGTCCAGAGGTCGAGCTAGAGTGGTCTCAGAGTTAGACTGGGGAAGGACTCACTTCCCAGCTAAGTTACCCAGCTGTTGGCCGGATTTAGCTTCTGTGGCTGCTGGACTCAGGGCCTCAGTTCCTTGCTGGCTGGAGTTTCCTGCCAAATGGATCTTTCTATAGGTCAGCTTCCAATGTGACAACTTGCTTCATCTAAGAGAGCAAGTGAGAAGAGTCAGAGTGATTGTGGGCAAGATGTTAGACCTTATCTAATCTTTGGAATGATTTCTATCACTCTTGCTGGGTTCTAGTCCTAAGGAGGAGAAGGCAATGGCACCCCACTCCAGTACTCTTGCCTGGAAAATCCCATGGACAGAGGAGCCTGGTGGGCTGCAGTCCATGCGGTCGCTAAGAGTCGGGCACGACTGAGTGACTTCACTTTCGCATTTCACTTTCATGCACTGGAGAAGGAAATGGCAACCCACTCCAGTGTTTTTGCCTGGAGAATCCCAGAGACAGTGGGCCCCTGTCTATGGGGTTGCAAAGAGTTGGACACGACTGAAGCGACTTAGCAGCAGCAGCAGCAGCAGCAGCAGTCCTAAGGAATGAACACACAGTTCATCATAGAAAATAGTGAAAAGCAAAAATAAAAAAGAAATTAACTGCTGTGCTGTTACACAGAGATATTCTTTTTATGTATGTATTTAGCTGTGTCGGGTGTCAGTTGTAGTGAGTGGGGTTTTCATTGAGGCACACAGACTCCCCAGTTGTGGTACGTGGGCTTAGTTGCTCTGCAGCAAGTGGAATCCCAGTGGGACCCCAAACCAGTGTCCCTGCATTGCACAGTGGGTTCTTAGCTGCTGGACTACCAGGGAAGTCCCTAGAGGTACCTTTTGCCAATGCTTTGTTGCTGCTTCCTCAAGTATTTTTTTTTCCATTTGTGAATGTTGTGTCATCCATATTTACATCTGCATCAAAATATGTAACTTTTTCTCTCCTTTTGAATGAAAATAGCTAGCCTTAACTAACACTGTGCTAAGTGCTTACAAAGACCCACTTTCAGGAGCCCTACTTCTTGTCACTAAGTTCCTGGGAATTGATAGTCTAGGGAGGAAGTTGGAACCAAGGCTAACAAGGCACAGTTGACCATGAGGCTCAGTGCTTTGCGATTTCACCTGACATCTTCAGTATGACATGGGGGCAGCATCTGGTTTTAGCCCCGCCAGGAGGTGTGGGACAGACCTCTGGGACCTGACCAGTGGGTGGTCCTTACTGACACCCTCTGACAGCCAAAATGGTTCTCCACTCTATAAGAGCAATTCTTTTCTTAAAATCCCTCACCATAGGGGGAATCATCTGAAATTGAAAAACACCATTAAGTCCAGTCCTCAAATTGACTTCCATCCTGCTAAAAAAAAAAAAAGACAAAAAAATAAGACAACTTGCAAATCACATCAAAATGGACAAAACTGCTTCATTTGTTAAGTTAGCCTAACAAAGCATTGCCCTTCACACCTTACTGTGCATAGTATGGCTGTGTACTTGTTTTCATTAATCCATTACACAGAGCACAATGAAGACATGAAGACTTTTCTCTTGAATTGCAAAGATGATGCTAAAATTTTAAGCAATTCAAACTTCAGTGCGAACAAATAAGCAGAGCGGTAGTGACAAAACAAATGAACTGATGAAAGCAAAGAGTTACACTGCCCTCTCTGAGAGGCTGACATCACCAGGCACAAGGCACAAGATTGTACTCCATATAAATGAGCAACACACCAGGATTCCGAGAGGAAAAGCTGATGAAACAGGTACTCACTGAACAATTGCAAGACTTGCCCCATGGTCTCTTGACTCAGGCATTCAGCTGTCTGTAAGGTGAGCAAAAGGCAAATGCACCTTCCAAAATGCAAAGATTTTAGTAGATGAAAGAAGTCCACTACAGAAAACTGGGTTGATAAGACGAATCACATTTTCCCTCTGTGTAATTCTAGCCCTGTTGTACCAAAGGCTTCCAAATGTATCAGGAACTGGGAGGTTAGCTACTCTCTCTTTGATTCTTCTGTCTCCAAATTTATTTCTCCTAGTCTTCTTCATCTAAGTAAATGATAATATCTTGCATCTATTAATAGTTACTTACCTAAATTAAGAACTGGTGGCTCAGTTGGTAAAGAATCCACCTGCAGTGCTGGAGACCTGGGTTTGATCCCTGCGTTGGGAAGATCCCCTGGAGGAGGGCATGGCAACCCAGTCCAGTATTCTTGCCTGGAGAATCCCCATGGACAGAGGAGCCTGGTGGGCTACAGTCCATGGGGTCGAAAAGAGTCAGACACAACTGAGCAACTAAGCACAGCACAAACCAAACTAAGAAGCTAGGTATCATCTCTGTGCCGGTCAGTTTTATGTGAGGCTGGTCTTGCTCCTTCCTGTTTGGAAGCAGGGAGGGAATATTGTCAGTGTTCCCACTTCCCTCACTGAAGTTAAAGTCCTGAAGCTCTCATGTTGTCTACGCTGGAGGCAGTGGCCAGGTCAGGGCTGCTCGGTGGGCAACTCAAGGTTGAATGGTGTCTCTGGGCAGCCAGGAATCACATGACTTCATTTGGGCTCCCAGAGAAAGACCTATTTCTCTGCATAGAGGAAAGGTGTAATTTTCAACAGGTTAAACAAGTATGATTCTAAAATTGAAAAAAACTCATCATTGATTCATTAATCAGAAAACCAGTAATAAGCTGAAACCTGTCCAAGAGTGTTTGAGAAACTAGGAATATATACATATATGCATTAATTATAGATAATATATAATAATAGAATATATAATATTATATAGGTATATAATTATATGTAATTATATACAAATATGCAATTATATGGCTATATGTATTATATAATAATGTATTATGTGTAATTGTATGTACATTTAATTTAAAAGATTGCTGGGTTTAAGTCTGACAGGGTCATACATCACAGCTTATGGGGTATCTACTCCCCAAGTCTTAAACTGTTTGTGTCTCTACCAGACAAAATTCTGCAAGTGAACCTTTGTCCTTACAGGGTTGTAAAATAGCCCAGGAAATAAAAACTAAAGACCAGTACTGCCCTGAAAACCTGCTCAGTAACCTCTTTTGTCTATTTCCAGCAATCAGATAATTTTTCTGATAAGGGATTCTAATGAAAGCTCCTTGCTCAGGACAATTTGATGGTGGTTGAAAGGGGCCCTGTACCAAAGTTTATCCTGACAGCCTGCCATGGCATCCCATTCTTCACTTAAGATTTTCAAGCTTCATAGTTAATATTTATCAAGCACTTGTTGTTCAGTCACTAGCTGTGTCTGACTCTTTGCGACCTCATGAACTGCAGCATGCCAGGCTTCCTTGTCCTTCACCATCTCCTGGAGCTTGCTCAGACTGATATCCATTGAATTGGTGATGCCATTCAAACATCTCATCCTCTGTCATCCCCTTCACCATCAATCTTTCTCAGCATCAGGGTTTTTCCAAGGAGTTGGCTTCTCAAATCAGGTGACCAAAACATTGGAACGTCAGTCAGCTTCAGCATCGGTCACGGTTGAGTTCCTTTAGGATTGACTAGTTTGATCTGCTGGCTTTCCAAGGTACTCTCAAGAGTCTTCTCCAGCATCACAGGTTGAAAGCATCAGTTCTTCAGCACTCAGTCTTCTTTAGGGTCCAACTCTCACATCCATACATGACTACTGGAAAAATCATAGCTTTGACTATACAGACCTTTGTTGGCAAAGTGATGTCTCCTTTTTAATACACAGTGTAGGTTTGTCATAGCTTTTCTTCTAAGGAGCAAGCTTTTTTTAATTTCATGGCTATAATCAACACCAGCACTGATTTTGGAGCCCAAGAAAATAAAAAGTCTGTCATTGTTTCCATTGTTTCCCCATCTATTTGCCGTGAAGTGATGGGACCATATGCCATAATCTCCATTTTCTGAATGTTGAGTTGTAACCCAGCTTTTTCACGCTCCTCTTTCACCTTCATCAGAGACTCTTTAGTTCTTCTTGGCTTTCTGCCATAAGGATGATGTCATCTGCATATTTGAGGTTACTGATGTTTCTCCCAGCAGTCTTGATTCCAGCTTGTGCTTCCTCTAGCCCAATATTTTGCATGATGTACCCTACCTAGAAGTTAAATATGCAGGGTGCAATATACAGCCTTGACATACTCCTTTCCCAATTTGAACCAATTTAAGCACCTACTCTGTGCCAAAAAGTGCTAAGCACTTTATATGGATAACCTTATTAACCCTCAGAGCAAATCAATTAGTCTTTTAAAAAAATTGCTTCTCTATTGTACTATCAGTTCAGTTCAGTTGCTCAGTGGTGTCTGACTCTTTGTGACCCCATGAACTGCAGCACGCCAGGCCTCCCTGTCCATCATCAATTCCCGGAGTTCACTCAAACTCACGCCCATCAAGTCGATGATGCCATCCAGTCATCTTATCCTCTTATTGTTCCCTTCTCCCACTGCCCCCAACCCCTCCCACCATCAGAGTCTTTTCCAGTGAGTCAACTCTTCGCATGAGGTGGCCAAAGTACTGGAGTTTCAGCTTTAGCACCATTCCTTCCAAAGAACACCCAGGGCTGATTTCCTTCAGAATGGACTGGTTGGATCTCCTTGCAGTCCAAGGGACTCTCCAACACCACAGTTCAAAAGCATCAATTCTTCGGCACTCAGCCTTCTTCATAGTCCAACTCTCACATCCATACATGACCACTAGAAAAACCATAGCCTTGACTAGATGGACCTTTGTTGGCAAAGTAATGTCTCTGCTTTTAAATATGCTATCTAGGTTGCTCATAACTTTTCTTCCAAGGAGTAAGCGTCTTTTAATTTCATGGCTGCAATCACCATCTGCAATGATTTTGGAGGCCACAAAAATAAAGTCTGACTCTGTTTCCACTGTTTCCCCATCTATTTCCCATGAAGTGATGGGACTGGATGCCATGATCTTTATTTTTTGAATGTTGAGCTTTAAGCCAGCTTTTTCACTCTCCTCTTTCACTTTCATCAAGAGGCTTTTGAGTTCCTCTTCACTTTCTGCCATAAGGGTGGTGTCATCTGCATATCTGAAGTTATTGATATTTCTCCCGGCAATCTTGATTCCAGCTTGTGCTTCTTCCAGCCCACTATTTCTCATGATGTACTCTGCATGGAAGTTAAATGAGCAGGGTGACAATATATAGCCTTGACATACTCCTTTTCCTATTTGGAACCAGTCTGTTGTTCCATGTCCAGTTCTATCTGTTGCTTCCTGACCTGCATATAGGTTTCTCAAGAGGTGGGTCTGGTGGTCTGGTATTCCCATCTCTTTCAGAATTTTCCATAGTTTATTGTGATCCACACAGTCAAAGGCTTTGGCATAGTAAATAAGGCAGAAATAGATGTTTTTCTGGAACTATATTGGAGTACAGTTGACAGTAAAGGCAGAGCACTGAATAAATGATGCTTTTGAACTGTGGTGCTGGAGAAGACACCTCAAAATCCCTTGGAAATCAAGTAATACAAACCAGTCACTCTTAAAGGAAATTAACCCTGAATATTCATTGGAAGGACTGATTTTGAAGCTGAAGTTCCAATACTCTGGTCACCTGATTTGAAGAGCCAACTTATTGGAAAAGACCCTGATGCTGGGAAAGATTGAAGGCAGGTGGAGAAGGGAGTGACAGAGGATAAGATGGTTGGATAGCAACACTGATTCAGTGAACATGAACTTGGGCAAACTCTGGGAGATGTTGAGGGACAGGAAAACCTGGTGTGCTGCAGTTCATGGGCTCTTAAAGAGTCAGACATAACTTGGTGACTGAATAACAAGTTGACTTACAATGTCGTGTTAGTTTCAGGTAAGTAGCAAAGTGATTCATTAATACATACACATATACCCCTGAAGGACAGGGAAGCCTGGTGTGCTGCAGTCCATGGGGTCACAGAGAGCTGGACGTGACTGAGTGACCGAACAACAACAACATTGTATTTCTGATGAAAAGACAGCAAGTTGGCATCTTTAAACAGGTTACCCCGAGTGGTCCTTTCAATACTAGTAGACTTCATGAGGATGTGCAGTGACATGGTGAGGAACGGGCTTTTAGGGCTGCTTCTAGGTAAGATGAAGGCAAACATGCCCCCCGATTGCATGTTTGGATGTCCTCTTTCATATCTCCTGGCCAGTTTACTGCTTTCTGAGCCAGCTCCATTGTCCCCTGGTAGCCCTTTTTAGGAGAAGCTCTGACACCAAGGTATCTGACTCCTTCCCACTTAGGACCTTTTGGACCCTCTTTCCTCCCTGTTGACATGTAGACATCCTGTTTCTGTTTCCTTGGAGCCTGCTTTTGGAGTCTAGCTAATCTGCTCAAGTGATAATGGGAAGTCATGCCTCGTTTCCTACCCCAGATAACGTACTCTCATTTTATTTTTACTCAGACACAGACAAGTGGGGAACTTGTAGGAACAGAGCCAATGCTATTAGATAGCATCAAAGTTAGCAGCAGTCCAGCCTTCTTGTTATTGTTTTTGCTTTAAAAGAGGACAAGCTGGCCAACAAACAAAACAGAAGTTGTTTTGCAAATTCAGAGCCAGCTTACGGTTTGTTTGAAATTCTTTTCCCCCATTGGACTCTTACATAACAAGGATTTCTCTGGCCTGTAGGTTGTACACTCCATTTTTCTAGGTGATTTGCATAGATGAGAAAAATGTATTTAAATTATTCTCCCCTACCCCACCAACACAGATAAGATACCCATTTCTTTCCATCTCCTTTGCAGTAAGACCCTTCCACAGACTTCCCAGGTAGTCTAGTGCTTAAGACTCTGAGCTTCCACTACAGGGGATATGAGTTCAATCCCTGGTCAGGGAACTAAGATCCTGCATGCTATGTGGTATGGATGGCAGTTCTCATAATCCAACGGTCCTGGCCCCATCTCACTGAGAAATTTAGGGATATCTGCGCAGGATAAAGTGTGGCAAGGCCAGAGCTCTGGCCCTTGTTCTTCTTTGGCTTCTTTCCAACCAGGCAGCTGAGATGTGACTCTAGAGAATTCTCTTCGCTCATTTTCCCAGAGCCACCTATGCCTGTCCTCTTTATCCTCCTATCTTTGTCCTCTGAGATGCAGGATGCCCTCCACTAAGGGGGTTATCTCATTTCCTTAGTCACTAAGGAAAAAGAGGAAGAGCCCAACCCATGGAAGAGAATCAGAGTCATTTCTGCTTTGACCTCCCACCAAAGCCACACTACACTTATTTCATTAGCCCCAGTGTCCATCATTGTGTATTTGATCTGGGTGAGACTTCCTTCTTCCCTAATGGGGAGCCTTAATCTTCTCCTTGAGTTGATAAAAGCAAGGTGAACACTACATGTCTCCTTTCCAGGCATGTGGCAGACATCACTAATCAACTGTGGTTTTCCACTGAACCCTGGGGAGGGCTGCACCTCAGCAGACATTGTCAATCTATTGGAGTTGGCCTTGGAGAGCAAACCCATTTGCAATCCTTTGCATAGCAATGATTTTGTGTTCATAGAGGAGGGTGGGAAGAGGAGGAGTTCATCAGCGGCCCACAGCTAATAAGGCCTGGAAACTGGGAAGGAATATAAAAAGAGCTGTTTTCTTAGATTGCATGTGAATTTAGCTTTAAAGTCAAAAGCTTTACCTGTTTTGGGCCTGTCTGGGATATATCCATTCTTTTCTGCTGAGTAGGAAACACACGGTGCATGAAGTAACTACACTTAGGGTAGCAGTACATCTGCTCCTCGGGAAGGAAGGAATAGGTGATATGTTGCAAGGATACAGGCATCCAGAGGGTCTCAGTAGAGATGGAGGGGGTCAGAGGCTGGCGTTGAGTGGGCTGAGCTGGAGGGGTGCAGTTCCCTGGCAGCTCTGGTGGCCCATGGTGATCCCACAGAACCACACGTATTCTCTTTGTCTGCTGCTGGTATTTAGACCCACCGCCGGAATGTCCTGGCAGGACTGTCTGTCCAAATCCATTCAAAATTGATTTTTCTATCTTCGATGGGGAATTTTGCCAGGATCCCTGTTGCCTCCATTTGGTGAGACAGTTCCCTTCCCTTCATCTTATTAGTTGCTTCACTGTGTGAGTCTGAGCCTCCGGCTTCTCTCTCGAACCAGTTCAAATGGCCTGAAGCCATCCCAAGGATCAAGGTGGGTCTGCAGGGCAAGGCTGAAATGCCCAGATGCATGTATTTAGAGCAGCAGCCTCTCTGCAGGGTGGACACAGCCGAGAGCTGAGAAATTGGGTTCTGAGCCAGGATCCTCCCTTCCATCCCCCAACTCTGCTAGGGAGTTGAGAATGTCCAAAATCAGAACAGAGGAAAAGAAGGAGTCAGAGGAGAGAAGCAGAAGCCCTGTAGGAAATATCCTCGCAGGATTTCCTCCAAGACCAGCTCCTCTGGTCAATGCACCTATTTGAAGGCCTGTTGCCTGGGAGCTTGCTGTGTGGTCAGGAGCATATGGAGTGTTGATGCATGCCAGGTGCTCTGGGAGCCTGAGAAGTGGAGGAAGCATGAATCCTTTCCTCCAGGAATTTACACCCAGACAGAAGAGATGACAAGTACAAACCTAATGAAAATTAAAATGTGGAGATGATAGACAGCTAAGAGATGCTAAGAGGAATTTAGGTTATGAGGAACTACGATCTTCTCTAAAGGCTCTAAGAACTAGACTTAGAGGTGTGTGTGTGTGTATTTGCTAAAAGCTCTCAGTTCTCTGGATAAAGGGCTCTCATTCTCAATCTTGGCTTCTTATCTGTACATTGGAGTTAGCTGATGAACTTTAAGAAGTACTGATGCTAGGCTCCATCCTCAGAAATTCTGAAGCAATTGAGTCTGACTCTAGGGGATGAGTCTGACCGTGTGAGTCTGACTCACAGGGATGGACAAGTTCAAGTTGGATGATTGGCTGGCCTCTGGGGCTCATCTGATTTGACTGATAAATAGGAAAATTGGTGGTGGTATGAAGGAGAGCGCAGTTTCTGTGAGTCAGATGGGAGATACCGTCTTTACTCTTCTCTGGGGTGGGTGAAGAAGGAGGTGGTCTCTGGGTTGTGTTTTCATGAAGCAGGCTCCACAGCCCCAAAGCAACACCTCCTTCTAATTCTTTAATTTTAATTAACATAACCTGAGTCGGAGAAATTTTCTCATTTCCTGCCTTCTCTTCCCTCCACTCATTCTTGCCTTCTATCCTCTCTCCCTTCCTTAAACTCTATCTACAAATATTTATTAAGCATGTGCCACATCCCAGGCACAGTTTTTTGGGTCCAGCAATGAACCAGGCAGATTAGTTCTCGATTTCAAGGAACTGACACCTTAGGTGGTCATCATAAAGCACATGGGAAGGCGGTGGAAATGCATGGAAGAGTCAGCTGTGGGTGCCTTGGTGCTGTGTTTTGCAGCTGTCCCAGCATCTCTTGCAAGCCCAGTCTTCTGCTATTCCTGTCAAGTCCTCAGACATGTAGGTGAGCCCTCTGAATGCTCCAAACCAATAGAAGTCCTGAAGGATTACAGCCCCATCTGATGTCCCCTTGAGTTTTAGAAGATCCTCCTGACTTGTGTAGCTCTTACATTCACAAAGGGTGCATCTCTGTCACTAGGAAATGTGGTGAGATGTCTATGATGATGTGGGAAAAGAATTATATCAGGGCACGGAAGACCTGGGTTTCAATCTTGACTCTCTCACTTACTGGTTAGAATACCTTGGGGACATTAGTTACCTGGGCTTTCTCAGGTTCAATTCTCATTAATTATTATAACAAAATATTTTCTGAGAGCTTACTGTGGGCTACTTACTCTGTCGGGAACTTTCCACATATTATTTTGTTTTAATCCTCACTCTGTTCCCATGAGATAGTTGCAGGTAGTACAGGGCTCAGAGAGGTCAAAAAGTATGCCCAAGGCCACATGGCTGGTAAGAAGCAGGACAGAAATGAAAGCCAGGCTGTGTGATTTGAGGACACTAGCTCTTACTGTATATTAGAAGGATGGTATTTCCTCACTGGCTTGTTCTGAAGATTATCTATTGTGCAAAAGCTGAAAGAGGGTGGAGAAGCGCCTGACACACAAGAGCCTCCCAGTCATTAGTAGGGGATTTTTTTAACCGATGTGCTTTATGACTGTGGGTTCGGTCAGTTCAGTTCAGTCGCTCAGTCGTGTCCGACTCTTTGCGACCCCATGAATCTCAGCACGCCAGACCTCCCTGTCCATCACCAACTCCCAGAGTTCACTCAGATCCACGTCCATTGAGTCAGTGATGCCATCCAGCCATCTCATCCTCTGTTATCCCCTTCTCCTCCTGCCCCCAAACACCTCCCAGCATCAGAGTCTTTTCCAATGAGTCAACTCTTTGCATGAGGTGGCCAAAGTACTGGAGTTTCAGCTTTAGCATCATTCCTACCAAAGAAATCTGAGGGCTGATCTCCTTCAGAATGGACTGGTTGGATCTCCTTGCAGTCCAAGGGACTCTCAAGATTCTTCTCCGACACTACAGTTCAAAAGCATCAGTTCTTCGTCACTCAGCCTTCTTCACAGTTCAACTTTCACATCCATACATGACTACTGGAAAAACCATACCCTTGACTAAATGGACCTTTGTTGGCAAAGTAATGTCTCTGCTTTTGAATATGCTATCTAGGTTGATCATAGCTTTCCTTCCAAGGAGTAAGCATCTTTTAGTTTCATGGCTGCAGTCACCATCTGCAGTGATTTTGGAGCCCCCAAAAATAAAGTCTGACACTGTTCCCACTGTTTCCCCATCTACTTCCCATGGAGTGATGGGACCGGATGCCATGTTTTTCACTCTCCTCTTTCACTTTCATCAAGAGGCTTTTGAGTTCCTCTTCACTTTCTGCCATAAGGGTGGTGTCATCTGCATATCTGAGGTTATTG
>SJYC01037766.1:0-14236 GCA_006408675.1 Madoqua kirkii
TTCCCTTGGTATCTCTAATTTTCTTGAAGAGATCTCTAGTCTTTCCCATTCTGTTGTTTTCCTCTATGTCTTTGCATTGATTGCTGAAGAAGGCTTTCTTATCTCTTCTTGCTATTCTTTGGAATTCTGCATTCAGATGCTTTTATCTTTCCTTTTCTCCTTTGCTTTTTGCTTCTCTTCTTTTCACATCTATTTGCAAGGCCTCCCAGACAGCCATTTTGCTTTTTTGCATTTCTTTTCCATGGAGATGGTCTTGATCCCTGTCTCCTGTACAATGTCACGAACCTCCATCCATAGTTCATCAGGCACTCTATCTATCAGATCTAGGCCCTTAAATCTATTTCTCACTTGCACTGTATAATCATAAGGGATTTGATTTAGGTCATACCTGAATGATCTAGTGGTTTTCCCTACTTTCTTCAATTTCAGTCTGAATTTGGCAATAAAGAGTTCATGATCTGAGCCACAGTCAGCCCCTGGTCTTGTTTTTATTGACTGTATAGAGCTTCTCCATCTTTGGCTGCAAAGAATATATCAATCTGATTTCAGTGTTGACCATCTGGCAATGTCCATGTGTAGAGTCTTCTCTTGTGTTATTGAAAGAGGGTGTTTGCTATGACCAGTGCATTTTCTTGGCAAAACTCTGTTAGTCTTTGCCCTGCTTCATTCTGCATTCCAAGGCCAAATTTGCCTGTAACTCCAGGTGTTTCTTGACTTCCTACTTTAGTATTCCAGTCCCCTATAATGAAAAGGACACCTCTTTTAGGTGTTAGTTCTAAAAGGTCTTGTAGGTCTTCATAGAACCATTCAACTTCAGCTTCTTCAGCCTTATTGGTCAGGGCATAGACTTGGATAACTGTGATATTGAATGGTTTGCCTTGGAAATGAACAGAGAACATTCTGTCGTTTTTGAGATTGCATCCAAGTACTGCATTTTGGACTCTCTTGTTGACCATGATGGCTACTCCATTTCTTCTGAGGGATTCCTGCCTGCAGTAGTAGATATAATGGTCATCTGAGTTAAATTCACCCATTCCAGTCCATTTTAGTTCGCTGATTCCTAGAATGTCAACATTCACTCTTGCCATTAATGTGGGTTAACTCTTTCCTAAATCATGATATTATGCTCCTACAGGAACTTAAAAGGGTCTAAATAACTAACAATACTTCTTAATATCAGCAGCCCCATATTAGTGTTAGTCACTCAGCCCTGTCCTACTCTTTGTGACCCCATGGACGGTAGCCCACCAGTCTCCTCTGTCCATGGATTTCTCCAGGCAAGAAGTAAGTTGCCGGAGTAAGTTGCCATTCCCTTCGCCAGAGGATCTTCCCAACCCAGGGATTAGACCCGGGTCTCCTGCATTGCAGGCAGGCTCTTTACCACCTGAGCCACCGGAGAAGCCCCATATAGCAGCATTCATAACAGAGAAATATTTACAGCATGCCATAAGATTTGCCTACTTCCTGGCATCACCATAAAGTTAGGCATTCTGCAACTTTTTATAGAAACAGGAAAAAAATTAGATAAGGTTACCACTTCTCATTGCTATTATGATCAAAATATTATTTGTTTTTTCATGGAAAACCTCATCAGACTGTAATAAATGGTTATGACAACAAAAATGTCACTTAATATTTTTGTAGCAGGTTTTCGCAGGGAAGTCTTCAAGCCATATTCTTGCATTCATCTTTCCAGCCTCACTTTTTATTCCTCCTCTGTATCATCCCTTTCTCTGTGGCATTTGAACCTCATGACCACTTGCCTTCTAGAATATCACTCTCTCCTCTACTCTCACCCTTGAAATAACTTTTCTCAGTTTGATTGGTTCTTTCATCTTTGCCTGGCCCTTAAATGTTGCAACCAATACCTTTGAGGCAAAGTATCATCCATTTATTGATCCATTCAACAAAGATATCTTGAACACTCACTCTGTGCCAGACAGTGTTCTAGGTGCTGTGGATACAGCAATGGACAAGACCTCATGGAACTATCTGCTGCCATGGGGCTTCTGTGCTAAAGGGGCGGGGGGAGGGGCAGATAATAAAGTAAATCTGTAAATTATAGGGACTGATGGATGATACAAAGCAAAAGGAAGAAAAACAAAGCGGGAAAGGAGGAGGGATGCTAGAATTTAAGTCTAAACAGGTGGTCAGGGAAGTTCTCAGTGAGAAGATATTTATGCAAGGACTTGGAGCCAGGAAAGAGTGAGCCATGTAGATATATGGGGGAAGAACATGAAAAGCAGAAGGAACAGCAAGTACAGGGCTTTGAGAGGGGCTCCTGCCCCAGAGTGTCTGAAGACCGTCAGGGAGCTGGTGTGGAGAAAGTCAGTGAGCAGGAGCATGGAGGAGAGGAGGTCACGGGAGGGCTCCTGAAAGCTAGGTACTACCTTCTTACACTGCCATGAGGACATTGTCTTTGGCCATTGCTGGGCTCTGAGCAGTGGAGTCATACCTGACATCTTTCTTTTTCCAATCACTTGGTTTTTAAAAAAATAAATTTATTTACTTTTTGGCCACACCATGTGGCATGTGGGGGTCCTTGTCAAGTCACAGAACATTAGAGAATGGAACAAATATTTATTTATTAAGTATTCTTATGGGTTATTCATTTTAATTTCCACAATAGACTGATAATACGTGTTGTTGCTACCATTTTACAATAATTAAACTGAAGCTCAGAAACATTACTGGTCAAAGCACCTCAACTGTAATAGTAGAATGGAAAAGGAGATTGAAACTCGTTGCCTTTTGATTCTAAATCCATGCTTTTTATTTTCTAGCTAGTCAGTCCCCTCCTATCAAGAGTTGAGATCAGATTCATCAGAATTATAAAAATAAAATACTGATAGCAAAGAAACAATTAAAGGCTTGGCCTGAAAACCATTCATGTAACGTCATCTCCTTTTGAAAGGAGTGGGAATTGTGTGTATCTGGGAGCCTGGCCTGGGAATGAGACATCTCAAGTGAATGCACGTGAGTATTGTTGGTAAGCCATTGTTTGCTCTTCCTTTTTGAGGGTGTTGGGACAGGCCCACATGGCAACTTTTTATGATTCCACTTGGCATTGTGACCTAGGAGTTGGCAGTGAGGCCTCATGGCATGCCGGGATACTCCTTATTGTAGTAGATAAAGGAGCTTGAAATCACTAGCTGGCCTGGATTTCCTAGTGAGATTGGAGGGGCAGATATTGCTGGGAGGGGAAAGGGCTGTGGGTAATGTCTGGGAGAATGATTAGCTGTGGGAGGCCAAAAGAGCCAGTTTAAAACAATCCTCTTTCTCCGGAATCTTTCTCTGGGCATTTGATAACATAAGATTCTCAAGGCTGAAATGATATAGTTACATAGAAAGAGACTCTGCTAGAAATGAGATCCTTTACTCTAGCTCACAATCTCCTTTTTCCCTTCTGGAAAAATACCAAATGACTTTTTTTTTTTTTTTTTTTGGGCATTTGATAACATAAGATTCTCAAGGCTGAAATGATATAGTTACATAGAAAGAGACTCTGCTAGAAATGAGATCCTTTACTCTAGCTCACAATCTCCTTTTTCCCTTCTGGAAAAATACCAAATTGCTTTTTTTTTTTTTTTTTTGCTGTGGGTCATTAAAAAATCTCTGTTGAATCTGTTAAAATTATTGCTTCTGTTGTTTTTTGTGTTCTGTTTTTTGGCGGCGAGGCATGTGGGATCTTAGGTCCCAGACCAGGGATTGAACCTGCCCCTTTTGCATTGGAAGGTGAAGTCTTAACCACTGGACTGCCAGGGAAGTCCCCCTGTGTGATCTTTTATATGGATGAAAAACCAGATCCTCCAAGTAGACTTCCAGTTCCTAGGTCCATTGGAAATGTCCAGTGTTGGAGACAAGGATTCAGTAGCTGGTCTTTCTTCCTGTCCAGGATGTTGTCCCTTGTTTCCAATCATCTTTTAAATCTGGCACAATCGACAGAGATCAGCAGACTGGATGATGTGTGCTGGCCGAGAGTGTGCATTCGGAAAGTGGGGATAGCTTTTGAGGGGAGGGTGAAAAAGTCTTCAAGTGGCCTCAGGATGCATCTGTGTCTTTCCAGCCCTGGTCTCCTTGTAGATCTGTGTAGGTGTGGCAGCAATGGTAGTTGCCAAATCCTGGTATAATTGAAGGAGTAGGGTTTGCTTAGGCTCAGGATCCTCTCTTCAAATAAGATATTCTAAACCATGAATTCTTTCAACAGACAGTAGGCACACAGTAGAGCCCTGATGCTGTGTGAGGTGCTCTGAAGCACAGCAGATTCAAAGACATGGCCCCTCCCCTCATGGTGCTGAGTGTGTAGTGGGTAGGAGGTGCTGAAGAAGGGTACATATATGGACTATATGTCATGGCTCAGACAGGAGATAAGGTGTTCTGTTCTTCGAGAAGGCAGTCAAATCAAGTTGGGAGTGTGGGAATGACATCCAAGAGAAACTGACTTTTTGATTTCAAGAACAACTTTTAATGCATTTTCTAAACTCCATGCTGTTTGTTTCTCTGGACAAAAATATCTGGGAAATCATTACACTTCTATATGCCGAGAATGCAAGCCTGATCTCTTTATCTGGGACATATCTCAGAGTTGTGTCTGCAGGAGCACCCTTGAGGGATGAAGTAACATCTCCCTCAAGGACAAAGGGCAGGCGGGCTTACCTCTTGCTACAAAAGTAGTGGATTCCCCAAGGCTCAGTGTCCCTCAGCTGCAATTTGGACTCACTGATGTAAAGCCTCCCTCAGGGCTTTTGTTTTTTTTTAAATTTAACATTGTCATGTGGAAACTGGAGGCCAGAGGGACGGATGCAGACGTGCTGCTGCTCACGCTGCTTGCTGTGCTGGGAGCAGTGTCACCCTTTGTCTCTGATCCAGGGGTCTTGTGTCTTCTTCCAGCATCCAGGAACATGCTACCTTATGAGTTTATAAAATTCTAGGCCCAACAGTGCCCCCTTCCACTATGTGAGGAAAGGCTCTTTCTGTGCTATGCTTGGTTCAAAAGGAAGATGAGAACCCCTGGCAAGGTGGTTTGAACCCCTTTTTATATGTGACAGACACATAACATGATAGTTCTACCCCACTGGCACCATCCTAGTTCTCGAGGATCTGAATTGAAATGGGATAGATTATTCTATAGCAGAAATTCCCAGAGTTTTTTCCATTTTCACAGATGAGCCATGTTTTTTTTTTTCCCAATAATTTGTAAAACATCAGTATATATGAATTCAGAAAACTATCATTCTAAGGATACATTTTGGCTTTGAAAGTTACTTATTTTTTTGTTATTTACAAGTATTTCAGGAAAGAATGTTCACAAACCCATTTTAGTGGAAACTGCCCTGTAAGGCAGCCTAGGAACCCTTGTGCTAGATTACATACACATACATATTTGGCGGTGGAGGGCTCTTGCCAGAGAAGCCAGTTACTTTTCTACTACGGGTATCATAGGAAGCAAAGCAATCTCCTTTGTGGATTTGCTGCATTCTGCTCAATGGCCTTCAGTTTTGTAGATTCAGAGACTTGATTTATCAGCTCAGGAGTTACTTTCAAGGGCTGACTCACATTAACTGTGCTTAAAAGCTGATGTATAGACCAGCATCACTTTCGTTCAGTTAGACAAAGGCTCCCCTTCTACTCGGCCAACACAATCCTACATCAAGGGCTTGGTGACAGGAGTGCATGAGAGTCCCCAGGACACCCTCCCCCTATCTGCACAGCGTTATGTAGTGGCCCACGACCCTGTAGTCATGTATAATGCTGGTGCCCCCAGCTGGACTCTGAGCTTGTGAGGAAGGGACCACACACTGTTCATTCTTCTACCCACAGGGGTTAGAACAGAGTTTTGTCTTCTACAAACTAAGGAAAGAGAGGAAAGAAGGAAGAACGAGGGGGAAAAAAAGAGAAAGAAAGATGGATGGACAAAGACGGCAAGCAATAAACTACAAGCATAGAGCTTTTCTGACTTAGAAAACGTTTTTACACGTTATTAGTGCATTAGATCATGTATACGTTGGTGTGATCCTGTCCCGTGAGGTATATCAGAGGTTGTCATTATTTTGTGGTTGGGAAACTGAGACTCAGCAAGGTTGTTTGACTAAGTCAGGGTCACACAGCACATAGGTCTTAGTGCTGAAATCCAGCTCTCTGCCCTCCTTGCTGCAGTCTATAGTTTGACTTCGGGAGGCGAGTGCCTTTCCTCATTAAAGCCTGCTTGATAGAGCTAACCCCATGAGGAGGTGGACCTTACATATGGTTGCTCTATTAGCTCAGCTCTGGATGGCTTCTCCTATTTAATAAATTGTGTTAACTTTACTAGCACTTGTTCTTGGCTCCACTACACAGCAGTGGTTTAGGCAATGTGTTGGAAAAATGTGCTAATTGTAGGCTTTAGTTTTCTTCCATCTTAAAATAAAAATACTTAGCATTTTAGTTCTTGAAGACAGGAATGGTGGGGTGGGGCTGGGGGACTCACAGAGGTTGGTGGTTTGTGGGAACCAGAGGGCACAGGAGCAGAATGTGCAAGGGCAGAAAAATGAAAGTTTGCAGGAGGTCCCAGGTCTGGGGTCTATTTAGTGGGAGGGGTTATGTGTGTGTGTGTGTGTGTTGAGGGGGGTGTGAGGAAGAAACCATCAATGATCCCTATTACAGAAGAAGAAAGCATTTAACAGTTCATGCAATTTGTTGCTATCAACTTATTGACTGAAAATATATTAATACATCTTTTGTTAAAGTGTTAGTTGCTCAGTCGTATCCGAATCTTTGTGACCCTGTGGACTGCAGCCCACTAGGCTCCTCTGTCCATGGAATTCTCCAGGCAAGAATGCTGGAGTGTGTTACCATTCCCTTCTCCAGAGGGTCTTCCCAACCCGAGGACTGAACCCTGGTCTCCTGCATTGCAGCCAGATTCTTTATCATCTGAGCCACCAGGGAAGCCTATGTCTTTTGTTAACCAAATGCTATTGACTGGAGACGTTTCAATATTCACTTACATTAACAAATAGCCAGTCACAGGATTTAGTTTCTGCAAAACCCTTGTGGTCAATAATGTGCTATTTGGCAATTGTAAGTGGGTAAAGTACAAGGTCATGAATTATTCTCTCATGAATAGAATTATTCTCTCATTCAAGAAGTGTTTTTTGAGTACCTGTAATCCCCATGGACAGAAGAGCCTGGCTTGCTGTAGTCCATGCAGTTGTGTAGATTTGGATACAGCTTAACAACTGAATAACAATGAAAACATGTCCCAGGCATTGTATTCAATGTAGAGTCAAAAGTGGGACTCTAAGATCCCCAAGGCAGACGTGGCCCCTGGAGCATCATTGAGCTGACAGTGGAGTCTTGGATACTAGAGCAGGATGGAACCTTAAAGATAATCTCTTCAATCTATTTCACAGTCATAGAAACTGATGCCTAAAGAGGGCAAACGAACTTGACTCCTATCACTCAGTTATTTAGTGGCAGAGTACAGATTAGAAGCCAAGTCTATTGATCCCAGGCCCAGACTTCTACTGAAATCTTCTATTCAGGATTGGGAGCCATAGACATATGGGAATATGTTAGAGTGTATTAGCTAGGGCAATGTTAGTAGCCATAGGGAATAAACTACCAAGTCTCTGTAGTTTAAACAGTAGAATTTGTTCTCTCCCTCCCATTAAGTCCTTTCAGCAACTGGAATCCACACAGTTGGATTCTGTCAGCTTTAAACCATGGCTTATAAGGACATCGAAAAGACCTAGATTTTGCTAGTGGGTGATTACATGGGCCCAGGTCTGGATGTGGTGCTCCTAATCCACTGGCTGAAGCTCAGTCATGTGGTAACACCTCATTGCCCAGGAGGCTGGGAAATCCAGTTCAGTGCTACCAGGAGGAGGAAGGACTTGTGTGGTGAACAGGTAGCCAGTCACTGCCATCTACATTACTGTGGATTTCATTGTCAGTTGGAAAGGGAAAGTTACAAAATATTTGTTACTAAAAGAGGACTTTGGATAGGACAGACAGTACAGAGTTGAGAACTGTCATGGTATGTACTAGTCCTTAGGGGGAGGTGTTCAGTGGACACTCCCAGTTTTTCCTTTCCCATGGTTTTCCAATCCATTCCTAACAAGATTTGACTTTGACTTGGTGGAAGTCCTCTCAACCTCATTGGAAGAGCATAGCCATGGCTCCAAGGAAGAGGGAGAGAAGAAAGGAGTCTGCAGACAGGTTTCCAGCAAATTCTCCTTGTGCCTTGGGTGTGGGAATTTCTGGACTGGGCTGCCAGTGTCCAGTCCCGGTGGATCCAGGGAATTTGAAGTGAAGATGGTGTAGGCATCTGAGGAATTAATTGCTTAATTAAAGATATGGAGGGAGATTAGAAAGAAATAGTTAGTGGGAGGGGTTATGTGTGTGTGTGTGTGTTGAGGGGGGTGTGAGGAAGAAACCATCAATGATCCCTATTACAGAAGAAGAAAGCATTTAACAGTTCATGCAATTTGTTGCTATCAACTTATTGACTGAAAATATATTAATACATCTTTTGTTAAAGTGTTAGTTGCTCAGTCGTATCCGAATCTTTGTGACCCTGTGGACTGCAGCCCACTAGGCTCCTCTGTCCATGGAATTCTCCAGGCAAGAATGCTGGAGTGTGTTACCATTCCCTTCTCCAGAGGGTCTTCCCAACCCGAGGACTGAACCCTGGTCTCCTGCATTGCAGCCAGATTCTTTATCATCTGAGCCACCAGGGAAGCCTATGTCTTTTGTTAACCAAATGCTATTGACTGGAGACGTTTCAATATTCACTTACATTAACAAATAGCCAGTCACAGGATTTAGTTTCTGCAAAACCCTTGTGGTCAATAATGTGCTATTTGGCAATTGTAAGTGGGTAAAGTACAAGGTCATGAATTATTCTCTCATGAATAGAATTATTCTCTCATTCAAGAAGTGTTTTTTGAGTACCTGTAATCCCCATGGACAGAAGAGCCTGGCTTGCTGTAGTCCATGCAGTTGCGTAGATTTGGATACAGCTTAACAACTGAATAACAATGAAAACATGTCCCAGGCATTGTATTCAATGTAGAGTCAAAAGTGGGACTCTAAGATCCCCAAGGCAGACGTGGCCCCTGGAGCATCATTGAGCTGACAGTGGAGTCTTGGAATACTAGAGCAGGATGGAACCTTAAAGATAATCTCTTCAATCTATTTCACAGTCATAGAAACTGATGCCTAAAGAGGGCAAACGAACTTGACTCCTATCACTCAGTTATTTAGTGGCAGAGTACAGATTAGAAGCCAAGTCTATTGATCCCAGGCCCAGACTTCTACTGAAATCTTCTATTCAGGATTGGGAGCCATAGACATATGGGAATATGTTAGAGTGTATTAGCTAGGGCAATGTTAGTAGCCATAGGGAATAAACTACCAAGTCTCTGTAGTTTAAACAGTAGAATTTGTTCTCTCCCTCCCATTAAGTCCTTTCAGCAACTGGAATCCACACAGTTGGATTCTGTCAGCTTTAAACCATGGCTTATAAGGACATCGAAAAGACCTAGATTTTGCTAGTGGGTGATTACATGGGCCCAGGTCTGGATGTGGTGCTCCTAATCCACTGGCTGAAGCTCAGTCATGTGGTAACACCTCATTGCCCAGGAGGCTGGGAAATCCAGTTCAGTGCTACCAGGAGGAGGAAGGACTTGTGTGGTGAACAGGTAGCCAGTCACTGCCATCTACATTACTGTGGATTTCATTGTCAGTTGGAAAGGGAAAGTTACAAAATATTTGTTACTAAAAGAGGACTTTGGATAGGACAGACAGTACAGAGTTGAGAACTGTCATGGTATGTACTAGTCCTTAGGGGGAGGTGTTCAGTGGACACTCCCAGTTTTTCCTTTCCCATGGTTTTCCAATCCATTCCTAACAAGATTTGACTTTGACTTGGTGGAAGTCCTCTCAACCTCATTGGAAGAGCATAGCCATGGCTCCAAGGAAGAGGGAGAGAAGAAAGGAGTCTGCAGACAGGTTTCCAGCAAATTCTCCTTGTGCCTTGGGTGTGGGAATTTCTGGACTGGGCTGCCAGTGTCCAGTCCCGGTGGATCCAGGGAATTTGAAGTGAAGATGGTGTAGGCATCTGAGGAATTAATTGCTTAATTAAAGATATGGAGGGAGATTAGAAAGAAATAGTGTAGTAGGAAAATTAGTGGAGAAAAGATGCTGAATAGTTTGGTTTACATGGAAAACCAATAAAACTCCAAGACAAGGAGTTTGCATCATCTATGTAGGCCACCGGCGCCCGCTTGAATAGCAGAGGGTGCCCTGCCTTGGGCTCCCTCTTGCGTGGGTCTTAGAAGCCAGGGAAAGTAAGTAGACATGGCGAGCCTCCATGTTCCAGATGGGAATTCAGCCAGAAAAGAAGAGAACAAGAAAAGACCACACGGGGAAAACCAGTCTTTCCAGGAACTGGTCCTGTTTCTTTATTTTCCAGGTCCACTTTTATACTTTTAGTTATAGATAGAGATAAATGTAAGAAACAGAGTCACGGAGGGTCAGCTGCTCCGACCCTTATCAGCATATCTTTGTTCTTACAAGGGTCTTACATTTATTTTACAATATCTTCCGGTCTGGAGACTGATTAACATTTTATGGCCCCACCTTTCTTTCTATTGATAAAGGTTAATCAATCAGAAAACTTGTTCCCCTTAAGATCTATTTAGTCTTAGGATAGTGATAAAGTTACATTTTTACATAGCAAGGACACAGTGATTTATAACAAAGAAAGAGGAGTACAGTGATCTATAACAAAAGAGAAAAATTCTTTAACTCAAAAAGTCTAGTATTGCTAACATCAAAACTACTATATTTCCTTTTCTACATTCCAATTACATTGATTAACATACTCCCAGGTGCCTAAGGATATGGAGGCCTGGCGGCAATCAACTCAGCAATGAAATCCTGCACCAACATGATTTCTAACTAACTCGCTAATACTATACTAATAATTTTCTAACTTCTCAAAGAATCTGTTTTTAGAAAGTTTAAAGCATCTCATGCCTCTCATGGTTGGGAGGCTGTAAACAATCGCATGTGGCTGGACAATCCTGTCAGGCAGGCTAGAGAGCCATCAGAGGAGGTTTTGGACCACGCCCAGGAAATGTATTAACTGGAGTCCTAAGTTAGCTCCTTTACAGAGAGAGATGGTGGGGGATAGCCCCCCGTAAAGTCAGAGGCATAGGTGACAGCATAAAGCAGTAAAGTAGGCAGACTCTGGTTTGGGGGGTAGATGCTCGGGAACAGGGGGTCTCCTGAGGCTCGATCCTGCCTTTGTGTATGCTGAGCCTCCTTCCTCATGACCTTTGCCACGGGTGGAGTTCCTTACTCTGGCTCCCAGCACTGGGCAATGTTGAATCCGAAGCCAGAGACAGTCTGATTCCTTGTTGATGAGCTCGGAGCTTTTATGAGCCCTCATGTTTAGACAGTGCCTTCTGGCTGACAAAGAGTTTTCTAGAACATTGTCTCACTTCAACATTATATCCTCTGAGATGCAGGAGAGGGAGGGAGGGAAGGAACTGGCAGGAAAGAAGGGAGTTCAGAGCGAGAGATGATTTCTAACTGAGAAGGGTACCCAAAGAGGCTTCCTTGGGGAGAAGGCATTTAAGAAGGGACTTGAGGGAAGCATGGGGGAACAACAGACAGCTCTCCAGGTGCGGAGCACATTGTCAGCAAAGGCACAGAGGTGTGAGAGTCCTGGGGTGTCTTGGGGGCTGGGAGAGAAGATCAGCCTGGAAAACTTAATTGCACCCAGACTGCAGTATCCTTATGATCAGCATCCTCATTGCCCTCTTTGGAATGCATTTCCACATCACCTGCTAGAGGCCAGGCACTTTGCTAGGTGTGTTGCTGTTGATCTATCCTTCAGTTGTGTGTCTGAGTCTGTGACCCCATGAACTGCAGCACGCCAGGCTTCCCTGTCCTTCACCATCTCCTGGAATTTGCTCAGACTCATGTCCATTGAATTGGTGATGCCATCCAACCATTTCTCATTGCCCTCTTTGGAATGCATTTCCACATTACCTGCTAGAGGCCAGGCACTTTGCTAGGTGTGTTGCTGTTGATCTATCCTTCAGTTGTGTGTCTGAGTCTGTGACCCCATGAACTGCAGCACGCCAGGCTTCCCTGTCCTTCACCATCTCCTGGAATTTGCTCAGACTCATGTCCATTGAATTGGTGATGCCATCCAACCATTTCATCCTCTCTTGCCCCCTTCTCCTCCTGCCCTCAATCTTTCCCAGCATCAGGGTCTTTTCCAATGAGTCAGTTCTTCACAACAGGTGGCCAAAGTATTAGAGCTTCACCTTGCTAGCTGTGGGAGACACACACAAAAATATCACACAGAGTTTCTGCCCTTACGGTGCATATGGCCCCCTGAGGAGAACTGCCACACACAGAGCAACCTTTCATGAAATACAGAGGAGCTACTTGTAAAGTTGGCACTTCTGTTTAATGTGTGTGTGCTTTCCTACTCCAATCAGAGCAGCAGAGGCCTCCAGAGTTCCCTTTCTTGTGTGCCTAGAGCTCTCCCTTAAAGAGGTCTTATTTGAAGATTAACCTATGATTGATTAGTCTTTGAGGAGGCAGTGTAGCTCATGGTTAAAACCATCGCTGGAGTCTGGAGGGCTGGGCTGGAATCTAGGTTCCACCACTGATGACATATGACCTCTGCTGGAATGCTTAGTCATTCAGCTTTGGTTACTTGTCTATAAAATGGGATTGCAAATGCTACCTAGCTGATTGAGTTGTCATGAGTACTGGCTGAGATGATGTGGGAAAACAGTGTCGTGCATGGGACACAATGAACTCTTGATAAAGGTTAACAAACACGAAGATGCTCTTGGTTGTGGCTTTTCTAGCCTGCTGGCAATACTAGAGTTGTTGAGTAGGGAAAGCACTAAGGAACTTGGCCTTCTATGAATTCCTGGACAGGAAGCAAAGTCAGGCTGGTGGGCCAGGTCATTGTGGGGACGTGATAACATTAATTGGCTTAAAGGACTTGCGATTTCCTAAGAAGTTAGGTGCTTCTGTAGAAACACATCACACACACACCCTCTTTAGCAGTGCCTGGATTGAAGAGAGGATGTTTTGAATGGGTCACCACTGACTGTCACATCCCGTTGTCTGGCAGTGGGTTTCCCACAGCTAAACCAAGGCCAGTGTTAGGGTGATTGCTGAGGTAGGTGGGACAGGAGCCCAACTTTGTGGCAGGTGATGCATGCCATAGAAATACGCCTACTCCTTGAGGGTTTCCTTCAATTATACTGCCCTGTGTGAGTTTACACACCCTTGCACACAATTGGCTTTCCTCTCTTAGGAATTTGGGATATTTTGGGCGTTGCCAGTCAGCTGTGTTTATTAGATAGCCTTTGTTTTCCCCTTCTAAGATAGGAAGCTCATTAGGAACCAACACAAACCATGACACTTTAACCTAGAGTTCCCTTGAGAACTGGGGATATGTCTTAAGGAGGTCAAGTTCAGACAGATAGAGCCCAGCCTGGAGGAGGTAAGCTGCCTGATTGGGTCCTCAGTGATGCTGGGCTGAAAGAGTAACAGTCCACATTCCAAAGATTTTGAAGAATCTTCAAAATTTTGAAGGTTCCCCTAGTATGATTTCCCTAGTATTCTCTTTGGTGCTGTAAGTTATGAAGTGAAAAGATAAAATGAGGTTATCATATTAAATGTATACAAGTTTAGTATTATTATATCACATGGGGTTCATCTGACTTAGAAGTCTGCCCTTCCTTATTTTATTATATGCTTAACACAGTATATTATAATAGCTTAATTTGTGTCGATTTCTCCCAAAGACTATAAGTCTTGAATTCAGGCATGAATTTATCTTCTTCATTTACTGTGGTTTTAATTTAATAATTGTCAAATGAATGATGCATGAATGAATTGACCATGATCCCTCTGATATGACAAAAGATTAATACTGAGCTTTACATATGCCAAGATCTCTTGTTTTACGCCTACTCCTAAATATGTGTCATTCTTTGGCATTGCCTTTCTTTGGGATTGGAATGAAAACTGACCTTTTCCAGTCCTGTGGCCACTGCTGAGTTTTCCAAATTTGCTGGCATATTGAGTGCAGCACTTTCACAACATCATCTTTCAGGATTTGAAACAGCTCAACTGGAATGCCATTACCTCCACTAGCTTTGTTTGTAGTGATGCTTTCTAAGACTCACTTGACTTCATATTCCAGGATGTCTGG
>SJYC01037767.1:0-31359 GCA_006408675.1 Madoqua kirkii
AGATGGCTGGATGGGATTACGGATTCGATGGACGTGAGTCTGAGTGAAATCCAAGAGATGGTAATGAACAGGGAGACCTGGTGTACTGTGATTCATGGGGTCGCAAAGAGTCGGACACGACTGAGTGACTGAACTGAACTGATATATGTATATACGTATAGGCAACTATTTTAAATCAATCAAAGAGAACACTTTCATTGAGCCCCTACTTCACACTCACATTATGCTAAGCGTGATGGTTGAAAGAGACAGAAAGAAGACACTTCTAGGAACTGCGGGTCTTTCAGGTGGGGGCCAACAGGCCGTGCACAGTTACTAGCAATTTCAGTGAACCTCACAAACCTGGCGTCAAGCAGCATTTGAGGGTCCCTGGGCTACTTGAGCAGGCTCAAGAAAAATAATCATTTTCTTGCCTTTGATGGTGTAACTCATTTATTATCTCTTTTGTTCTTCACAACAACCCTTGTAGTTATCTTTTGTTGTTCCTACTTTGTAGATTAGTAACCTGTTGGATCCAAGGGGGACTCTGCCATGAGGGCTTGAGTCCCACCTGTTCAATAAGTAATAAACATATCCCATACTTCCCAAGTGCCTACTAGGTGGCAAGAACTCTTTTAGATTTTTCAGTGTGAATGTTGGTACCATTTAATCCCTGTTCGCTGATGATAAAATGGATGCATGATGAGAATAAGAAGATGGTGCAAGGCTACCAGGTGTCAGAGGTGGGATTAAGAATCAGGTTCTGAAACTTGTGCTTTTACCCCTTATTTAAGCAGCATGATTTAGTCCAGTAATCTTGGACTTGAAAACTTAAGACTCTCTGTGAGTCCCAAATCTGCCTCTGATCTCTTGGTTACTCCAAGTGTGGTCCATGAACCAGCAACATCAGCATCACCTGGGAGCTGAGAGAAATGCAGCATGAGGGCTCTGCCCTAGACCTCCTGGACCAGAATCCTTATTTTACCTGTGTGCATGTTTAGTCGCTTTCATCATGTCCAACTCTTTGCATAGCTATGGACTGTAGCCCACCAGCCTCTTCTGTCCTAGCAATTCTCCAAGCAAGAAAACTGGCAGGGTTTCCATGCCCCACTCCAGGGGATCTTCCCAACCTAGGGATCAAACCCTTGTCTCTTGTCTCTTGCATTGGCAGGTGGGTTCTTTACCATTAGCACCACCTGGGAAGCTTATCTCTAGATAATTCACCTGCTCGTTGGGTGACATCAGATCACTGTCTTGTTACCTGGGCCCAAAGAAGATCCCACAGGAGTCTTCTCAGCCTCAATTTCTCCAGCTGTAAAATGAAGCCCCCATCTGTGTCTCTGCCCTCTCAGGGCTGCTGTACAGATCAAAAGGCAGGGAGGTCTATGGAAGGCAATGTAAACTGCACAGTGTTCTACAAAGGTCAAAACCAAACAGCGAACCAGAGCATTAAAGCTTTAGAGACAATTCGACAAACAGATAATGCTTTTTATCCCCATGGCTTGGCGGGGCAGGAACTCACAGTGCTGTGTGTCATGCAAAATAACCAGACAGAAGAAATGCCTTTTACAAGCAGTTCCTGGAAATTTCAAGCTTTATCAAGGAATTTGGTTTCTTCAGTTCACTGCCTCGTGAAAATAGCTGCGCCTTAATAAGGCCCAGATGTTGACAGAGTCACTCACCTTCCCCATTGCATGGATGCGTTTCATACTGAATTTCACCTAAGGAATTTTAGACTTTAAAGATAATAATCAAAAACACTGCGAGCTTCCCTTTGGGATTCTTGCTGATTTGAGAGATCAAAGATGTCGCAACAACACAATGAATGTAGATGGAACCATGGGTTTCTTCCTTTACTAATGAAAAGATGAATTTAGTGAAACAATGACCGTTTTCACACTTTTAGCCATTTTCTCCCTAGAGCTCCTCAAAGCTGGCTCTAGTCTCACCTATTTTTAATAATTTCTGCAGCTGCCCTTCTCTTCTTCTTGCTCTCGGTAAATGTGGTCGGTGTGTTAACAACATTAGCTTCTGTTTCAAATACAATTAAACGGATGCCCTCTCTGGTTAATTCTTGGCATCCCTGGAAAATACTTCCTCTGCATCTAGGAAAAGTAGGAGATGTTTAAATTCCAAACAGTGAGTGACTCCCAAGGGTATCTCACATGGAGTTTTGTGGGATGGGAGTCTGGCCCAGAAGGAAGGCGCCCTCCATGGTGGCCCCTGGCTTTTTCCGGAGGCGGCCTGACTTGCCTTTATGTGAGGGGCTGAGAAATAACATAACTCTTGACTTTAGAGAGAGCCCGGCGCTCGTGCAGACCGGCATCTAGAGACCAGGCTGTTTTCATTACATACACGATGGAATGCGTGCGATCTGGTATAGGTCTCCAGGGATTGTACAAACCCTAAAGCAGGAATGGCAGAAATTTGACTTTCAGAGCCCCCGTTGCCACTCTCCAATTTGCTCTGTGCTTTCTTTCCCTTCCCTAAAGAAAGGATGGAGGGAAATCACCTCGAAATTGTTTTAAAGGACCAGAAACCAAGGATGCTACTTCTCTGAGGCTACTCTTCCCCAGGCAAGGGTATCTTGTGGACATAGCCATGTCCTCCAAGACAGAAGCATGAAAATAGGAAGCTTATCTTTTGGGCTAGCAGTTGAATCTGGGCAGATGCTCAACTCTTTGGACGCTGTTTCCTTCCTGTATAAATGTCCAGCAGCATCTCTGAGGGTTCTTAGTCAGATTACATGAGCCCTTGGCCTATGCTACTGAAAACTGGATTATTTCTCTCAAAAGATATTGTTTCCTTCTGCTCAGGAAGCCACACCCATCAATTTTTATATTGAGTTCTATTATTTTAAAAATATTTAAGATGGAAAATACAGAATTGGTCTATTTTAGGAGTGGGCTTCCCTGGTAGCTCAGATAGTAAAGAATCTGCCAACAATGCAGGAGACTAGGGTTCAATCCCTGCACTGGGAAGATCCCCTAAAGAAGGGAATGGCTATCTACTTCAGTATTCTTGCCTGAAGAATTCCATGGACAGAGGAGACTGGTGGGCTACACTCCATGGTGTTGCAAAGAGCCAGACATGACTGAATGACTAACACTTTTAGGAGTGGGCTAAATCATCCTGAAAGCCTGGGGCTATACTTATAGATGCTCTCTGGGAGTTTCATAACCAAATGATTTATTTTTCCAAATATAAATGGGGCTCCTGCTAGATGCTTCAGTAACAGGACCAGGTAAGACAGATCTGGTTCTTAGGGTTAAGGAGATAAAGGTTAGTGGAGAAAAACAAATAAACCAACTGACAATTAGAAAACAGGGTGATAAATGCCAAAATGGGGGAAGCATAGGTGCTAAGGACACCTGCCAAGATCTGAAAGGTGGGGGAAACTTTCTTGGAGGTAGTGATATTGAAGATATGATCTCAATGACAAAGGAACTAGGAGAGCATGTGCAAAATCCCTGACTTTAGACCAAGCAGGACTTGCCCTGGGAAGTGAAAAATAAGTACAGCAGAGGAAGAGCAGGACCTGAGCAGAGGGGATTGTGGCAGCAAATGAGGGGAGGGAGAGAGAACAGGCCCCACCACAGAGGATGTATAATCCAGTTTGGAGAGTTTGGATGGACCTGGGGGTGTTTGGGAGGTGTGCAGAATATAAAGCAGCTGAGTCAAACGATCAGCTTTGTTTTGTCGGTTCTTCTGTGAGCCCCTAAGAGTCCTGCTCTCCGCCTCTGCTCTCATCCCCCCGGGTGGCAGTTCCTTCTTAGTTTGTATGCCTTCCGAGGGTAGGGACTTGGTCTGCCCCCTCCAAGCCCTAAGTCCCCAACAGAGTACCTCAATAAGTGTTGTTTTTTTTTTGAGCCATTTAAATGAAGAGAAAGAGAAAACAGGAACTAGCTCAGAGAAGTGTGCCAACAGTAGTCTGAGCACTTAGCTAATACGGAGTCTTAAATCTTGCAACAATCCTATGAAGTAGGTGCCATGTTTGCCTCTATTTACAGATGTTGAATCATAGTGCAGAGAGGGGAATTCACTAGCCTAAGGTCACATAGTAGTAAACAGCTGATCTAGGAGGTGATCTCAGACTGCCTGGCTGTGCTGTAAGGTCTGTCCTGCTTGATGAAAGAAATTCTCACCAGGTTGCTAGTTGCTTACCTAGATGAGAGGCAAAGAGTCTCACACGACGTTCTGCATCACTTATCTGCCATGCCCCACTCCCCACCCAATTGAGGAGGCCTCCTGGACAGACTGGAGGCACCACAGGAGAAAAGGGAGCCACAGGGCTTGGTGCTGTTAGCAAAGCCTTTCCCTCTAATAAGCTAAATGGAATTAAAGGCTTTTGATGATGCTAGCAAGAAGTTCTGTGCCAAGGTATGAAATGCTGAGCAAAGCCTTTACAAACAGAGCATTTGATGGGCATTTATATCATTTATGGTGATATTATACTAAAGGAGTTCCTGGGTTGTCTTCTGTTTTACCAAAAGTCCTTTTTTTTTTTTTTTTTCATTTTGGCTATATTTAATGGCATAGCTACACTTTTTATCATGAGTGGAATTGAGGGTGTGTAACCAGGCCAGAATCTTGGTAATGCTGGGGGAAGTGATGATGGTATGATGGAGACTGACTTGTGGTAGAGGTCCACCCGCATTATTGATTAGTGGGGTATCAAGCTTCAACCTTTATCTGCCTTTGCTATGGATTTCAGCATCTTGGTTTCAAACTACATCACTTAAAGTCATACTCTCAACAATCATCTGTTGTTACTAATTATGCCATTAATGACAGTCAGTCATGTTCATCAGTTCAGTTCAGTTCAGTCACTCAGTCATGTCCGACTGTTTGCGACCCCATTAACTGCAGCACGCCAGGCCTCCCTGTCCATCACCAACTTCCAGAGTTTACCCAAACTCATGTCCATTGAGTAGGTGATACCATCTAACCATCTCATCCTCTGTCGTCCCCTTCTCCTCCTGCCTTCAATCTTTCCTAACATCAGGGTCTTTTCAAATGAGTCAGCTCTTTGCATCAAATGGCCAAAATATTGGAGTTTCAGCTTCAACATCAGTCCTTCCAATGAACACCCAGGAGTGTTTTCCTTTAAGATGGACTGGTTGGATCTCCTTGCAGTCCAAGGGACTCTCAAGAGTCTTCTCCAACACCACAGTTCAAAAACATCAATTTTTCAGCGCTCAGCTTTCTTTATAGTCCAACTCTCGCATCCATACATGACTGCTGGAAAAACCATAGCCTTGGCTAGATGGACCTTTGTTGACAAAGTAATATTTCTGCTTTTTAATATGCTCTCTAGGTTGGTCATAACATTCCTTCCAAGGAGTAAGCTTCTTTTAATTTCATGGCTGCAATCACCATCTGCAGTGATGTTGGAGCCCCCCAAAATAAAGTCAGCCACTGTTTCCACTGTTTCCTCATCTATTTCCCATGAAATGATGGGACCAGATGCCATGATCTTAGTTTTCTGAATGTTGAGTTTTCAGCCAACTTTTTCACTCTCCTCTTTCACTTTCATCAAGAGGCTTTTTAGTTCTTCACTTTCTGCCATAAGGGTCATACGTTACTTGAAAAAAATGATTGAAAAGCTGTCACTTTGGGAGAATGTATTTGGGGATCAGCCCCCTTGTCAAACCTCTGTGTTTCTGTTTCTTTGTTGTCAATCTGTTCTCAACCACCTTGGCATGGTTACACAGAATAAACACAACAGGAATATTAATGATGACTATTTGTTTAGCATCTACTCAGTAATACATCCAGACAGCTCTGATACATTACTGATAATTCTAAAAACAATTTTCACCTTGATTCAGAAGGATTTACTCAGAAGGTTCATGAGTGTATTTGCATTACAAAGAACAGCATTGATTTTAATGTTACACACAAAACAAGGGACTTCATTGGTAGTCTAGTGACTAAGACTGTGCTCCCAAAGCAGGGGGCCTGGGATTGTTCCCTAGTCAGGGAACTAGATCTCACATGCTATAACTGAAAGAGCCTGCATGCCACAACTAAGACCCAGAGCAGCCAAATAAATAAATAAAAGTTTAAAATAAAAATTAGGTACAAAACAAATAAGAATGTAGATTAAAATGAAGCCAGCAAAAAAAAAGGGGGGGGAAGTGTTGCTGAAGGGCTGCAGTTTGGGAGCTTAACTTTCTAGCAACCATTTGGAAAGAGAAAACCTAGTTACACAGTGTAACTTCCTTCAGAAAAAAAGCTTGCTGTTATTTGGTAGGCCAGAAGTCCTGTGGATGACCTGAAGGCCACCCTGCCAGGGACTAGGGAGCCAGGTTTGAACCTACAGCCTCTCTAACTACAATACCTGTGCTTATCTCACTGCCTTGTATTCTTGGTCCTACACCCTGTAAAGGCAGCAGTGGGTATTACAGACAGAAAACAAACTGGGGCTGATCCTAACTCTTTTAAAAAACTGAAGCCTCAGGGGATCCCTTGGTGGTCGAGTGGCTAGGACTTAGGCTCTCTTTGCTGAGCCCCAGGTTCAATTCCTAGTTGGGGAACTAAGATCCCACAAGCCTTGCAGTCCAACTAGGGGGAAATATAAAACAGAAACTCCTATCCAGCTTATACAAGGACTGTAAGCAATCTGAAATCTGTAAATGTTGGGGTGCTTAGGATTTGTCCTCAAGCCCGTGTGAGACTATGGAGCCATCCCTATGACTTGTGGGGTTTGTGGTTGCCTAAAGTCTCTCTCCTCCCTCCTTACTGTGCCCCCTCCTGCCTGCCCCTCAGTGACCAGCTGCTGGAGAGGCTTAGGGTGGGAGCAAGGGGGAAAATGCTGAGGGTGAGGTCTTGAGGTGGGGGGAAAGGGGGCCTGGGTGGGGGAAACAGTGGGACTTTCCCACTCTTCATTCCAAGGGATTTAGATGCTTAAGTGCCTTTCACACTAATCCCTGGAAATCCTGCTGCTTTGGGGATGAGGAATTTCTCACTTAGAAGAGAAGACTGGAACTTGATTATTACCCTTCTGGGGCGAGTGTGAAGACACATGCTAAATGATGCCTCTGCAGATAAGAAAATGAGCCCAGCGGTGGGAGGCTCCGTGCCCTGTGCTCCATGTCTCCTTGTTTAGAATTCTTTCTCTGAGATAGGGTATGATCTGTAGGTTCTCTTTATCACTGTCAGCTTGAGATGGGGGAAAGAGCTCATGCTCGCTTTGCTTATTTGAATTTTATCCCTCTTCCCCGATGCCTTGGTCACCCTTGTTTGAGACAGTTCCATTGCAGGTTACTGGCTCATGCTCAGATGTTAATGAAACCATGGGGAGTCACTGTGTGTCAGGACCATGCTGATTGCTGTACCTGCATCACCTCCTTTGCTCATCATAACAGGGACTTTTATTATCTCCAAGTGCACATAAAGAGTAGAGAAGGCAATGGCACCCCACTCCAGTACTCTTGCCCGGGAAATCCCATGGACGGGGGAGCCTGGTGAGCTACAGTCCATGTGGTCACGGAGAGTCGGCCACGACTGAGCAACTTCACTTTCACTTTTCACTTTCATATATCACCTCCTTTGCTCATCATAACAGGGACTATTATTATCTCCAAGTGCACATAAAGAGTGGAGAAGGAAATGGCAACCCACTCCAGTGTTCTTGCCTGGAGAATCCCAGGGACGGGAGAGCCTGGTGGGCTGCCATCTATGGGGTCGCACAGAGTCAGACATGACTGATGTGACTTAGTAGCAGCAGCAGCAGCACATAAAGAGAGTAGGATATAGGGAGGTTAAAGAAACCTTACGACTGAGCAACTTCACTTTCACTTTTCACTTTCATATATCACCTCCTTTGCTCATCATAACAGGGACTATTATTATCTCCAAGTGCACATAAAGAGTGGAGAAGGAAATGGCAACCCACTCCAGTGTTCTTGCCTGGAGAATCCCAGGGACGGGAGAGCCTGGTGGGCTGCCATCTATGGGGTCGCACAGAGTCAGACATGACTGATGTGACTTAGTAGCAGCAGCAGCAGCACATAAAGAGAGTAGGATATAGGGAGGTTAAAGAAACCTAAGGCTTCCCAGGTGGTGCTAGTGGTAAGGAACCCACCTGCCAATGCAGGAGATGTCATGGACACTGGTTTGATCCTTAGGTTGGGAAGATCCCCTGGAAGAGGGAATGGCAACCCGCTTCAGTACTCTAGCCTGGAGAATCCCATGGATACAAAAGTCTGGCAGGCTATAGTTCATAGAGTCGAAAAAGTCGGACATGACTGGGAACGCACACATAAATCCAAAGAAACTATGTAATGTTACTTGCCTTAGAGGTAATGTAGCTGAGATCTGTGCCTGAGACAGCTGGCTTTCAGAATTCACAGGCTGAGTCTCTAGTTTTTGCAGTCTTCTTTCAACATAAAAATAGCTAGTTGGTGCCAGACAGGAATCAGGAAGTTGAGTTGGAAGGTGGCTCTGTCATACACATCTGGGAGACCCTTGGTAAGGATGCTACATCCCTAGGAATCAGTTTTCTCAACCATCAAAAAGGATAATAGTAGTACTTGCCTACTATGGTTGATGTGATGGTTAAATGACGCCCAGTACAAGGCAAAAGCTCAATAAATGTAGCTGTTTTTAACTTTTGTTTCAGTTCTAGTCTTCCTGTCACTGGGATTCATGGTCACTAAGTAGATAGAGTGATGGGGAGAAAAGAAATCAAAGCTCTGGGTTTCTTTTAAGCTGTGCCAGTCCTTCTGACCTATTGCTTAGTTTGAAGTTACACTTAGAGATTTGAGCTCTGTAAATGCATCCATGACTTTTAACTAGATCCATTGGTATTTCAGATCTGGAACAGACTAAGTGGTCATATAGTCTCACCTCCTCCTTTGAGAGATCCCTCTCCCCTACCAAAAAACAGTAGTTTAAATAAGATAGAAGTTTGTTTGTTCTCACATAAGATATCAGTAGCCCAGGCTTGTAGGCTATGAAACTATTCTTCAAGCTTGTTGCTTTCTCATTCTTAATACAAGACTTCTACTTTGAGGTCCAAGATGGCTGCTCCAGCTCCAGCTCTCACAACTTTAATCCAAACCTCTGGGAAAAGGAAAAAGAAAAAGAATGAGACAGACATTACAGTTACATACATGATGAAAGTTATTTGAGTCATATCATACATGTATAATGATTTATACATATAAGAATTTACATAAGGATCACACAAGTCATATTCACTTATATCCCATTAACTAAAATTTGGTGTATATTTGTATCTAGTTATGAGAGGCCTTGGGGGAGTGTAGTATTTATTCTGGTGGCTATGTACCCATCCAGGTTCTATTTGGAGGGTTCTATCATAGAGGAATAATGGGAGAATGCATCTCTGGGGACACCCAGTAGGTTTTGTCACACTAAGATAGCACAGTGCTTTTCCTGTAGCATTCAGATAGAGATGCATTGCCCCCCTCCAACCTATGTTTTCTCCATAGCACCACAAATTTAGATTACATTTCTCTTGGGTTCTTAATAAAATTTCCTGAAGAATTCTGGTTGCAAGGGGTAGCAGCTGGCAAGTTCCAGTCTCAGACAAGTTGGCAAGAGTACAGATAGAGAGTGGATGAGAATAAAGTGGGGAGAGAACCAGGGCAGTGGTAATACAAATGCCTTCTGTCTGGCTGGGCCCTTCCTGTTGAGGAAACCCTTGTCTGTGCTTGCAGCATGCCAAAGCACCATACTGCCCACTGCCAAGGCCACAGTGAGAAATGAGTTTGTACAGTGCTGAGAGACAAGGACAAGAACTTCTGGAAAGGTCAGACATTTGTAGAAATGCCCTCTATTCTGTAAATATAAAATAATTTGCTGCTAAAATGGGTAGATAGCTCTAAATTTAGCAGTCAGAGCAGTCCTAGTGGCCTAAAACAGCAGCCCAGCATTCTGCAAAAAGCCATACGAAGAGGAGCTGGACCCAGAGTTAACAAAGGGCAGAAATGTGGAGCCTTCAATACGTTTGGTCACTGAGACTTGATTAGGACCTGAGAGTGAGAGAAGGCTGTGTCTGTGTGTGTATGTACAGGGGAAATGGGAGGGAGAAATGTATTGAAGGGGAAGCATAAAAAGATAGACACGGAGGGAAAAGTGTTAGTTGCTCGGTCGCATCTGACTCTTTGCAACCCCTTGTTCCTCTGTCCGTGGGAATTTCCAGGCAAGAATGTTGGAGTGGGTAGCCATTTGCTTTTACATGGAATCTTCCCTGGAGATTCAGGGATTGGATCTGAGTCTCCTGCATTGGCAGGCAGATTCTTTACCACTGCGCCACCTGGGAAACCCAACTCCATGCCAGGCTCCTCTGTCCATGGGACTTCCGAGGCAAGAATACTGGAGTGGGTTGCCATTTCCTGCTCCAGGGCCTCTTCCTGACCCCAGGGATCTAACTCAGGTCTCCTGCATTATAGGCAGATTCTTTATTAGCTGAGCCACCAGGGAACCTTGCTATGAGGAGGGAAAGCAGAAACAAAGATGGGAAAGTGAGTATGAGAGAGGAAAGTACGAGTATGATGGAAAAAGGGGTGTTTGAGAGAGAATAGAAAGATGGATGGATAGAAAGAAGGGAGGAAGGAAAGAAAAAGGGAGAGAAGAAGAGAGGGAGAGAAAGAGAGAAGGAAAGAGAGAAAAAAATGGAAGGAAGGAAAGAGGGAAGGAAGGGGGAGAAGTGCGATTACCTGTGTGTGCACACCAGGAGGCAGAGAGTTGAGTGAAGAAGGTGCTGCAAGCCTCGACTATCACTTAGGATGAAAAACTAACCCTCTCCCCAGTAGACCAGCTCTAATGGTAACATCTCTAGGTCCCAAGAAGAAATGAGGACTCACTGCCATTCTTCCTGCATCACCACCCCCCTGAACATGGTCCTAAGCCTACATCATTCTCATCTCACCCAACCTTCACCCCAGTGGAGGAGCCTCTCGGGAAACTGTGGAATCATTTCACTCATGTCACTGGCCGTGCTTTGGCCAAGGAGACCAGGGGCTTCAGTCTCTACGTGTTTTCAGTGTGCTGGCTGCCTGAGAACACATCTGTCAACCTTAACATCAGAGAACAAAAGCCTGGGTTTGACATGAAAAGGACAGCAAAAGAACAGCCCTGACCTGACTGCCATGTGGCATTCCTAAGCGTGCAGAGATTCGGCCTGGAAGATATGCACTGTACTTGAAAGAAGTCTTTTATCCAGGCGAGAGGGGATAAACACATCTGTATGACATTGATTTTTTTTTTTCTTCCTACTTTCTTTCTGGGATTTGGAGCTGGGCTGGGGGAAGGAACAATGAAAACATTTGAAACATCTGACACTGAGTCGGGTTTGTGGGTAGGCAGCATTTGGGGGGAAATGAAAGGTGAAATGCCAAATTTAGTTTGGCTCTTCTTTCTTTCTGGCGCCATTTTCCTCTCTTCTACTCGACCCGTTATTTTCCTTTTAGCACTGGTGAGGGGGTGGATCATGTAACACTCCTACTTAGCACATACATAGCTTGCCTTGTCTTGAAAGGGAAACATACACTGACAACGGAAACCTCACAACCTCCAGAGTGGGAGGCAACCTTAGGGTTCTGGCTTCTAGGATGTTTATGTTGGTTACCGTTTGGTATACTGAACACCAACCAGCATCCCTTGACTCACAGCTAAAATGGAATGAGGATCCAAAGTCATGACGCCTCTGATGGAAGCACAAAAGTTGTAGCTCTACAAGAGCAAACAGCTATATTTAAGAAGAAGTAAGTCATTTGTACAAGGGTGTGGCTAAGTATAGCCAACCAGTCTTTCTCAGTTTCATTAATTTTAGGTTTCAAAAATAGATTGTTGTGAGCCATAAGCGAAAATAAAATATGTAGGTGCAAGAGCCCGATACATAGGAATTTAGCAAATAGTAAGTAACACACACTTTCTTATTTCCTGCCAGTGTATCTTCAACTAGATTGTAAGCTTCTAGAATGTATATGGGCTTCATTGGTGGCTCAGCAGTAAAGAATCTGCTTGCAATGCAGGAGACACAGGAGACAGGGCTTGATCTCTGGGTTGGGAAGATCCTCTGGAGGAGGGCATGGCAATCCCTTCCAGTATTCTTGCCTGGAGAATCCCCATGGTCAGAGGAGCCTGGCAGGCTACAGTCTAGTGAATCACAAAAAGTAGGACACGACTGAAGTGACTGAGCAGACATTAAGAGTGTGTATATGTTAATTTGGGGAATTTCTCTAATACATAAATTTAGTACTTTGTAAACTTAAACATTTAAAATTCCTTACTAAATGTGCCTTGGTTGATTCTAATAAATGTTTTCTCTTTTTAAAGATCAATTTTAGGGTGTCTTTTTTTCAGAAGTAGCCCTTGAGCTCTTAAAGTCTTTTTTAAAAAATAACAGTTTAAGATATAATTCACATCCTATAAAATTTGCCCTTTCAAACTGTAAAATTCAGTGGTTTTCAGTACACTTGCAGAGTTGTACATCCATCACCACTCTCTAATTCTGAAACATTTCATCAGCCCAAATAGAAACCCTATACCCATTACCACTAACTTCTCCATGCCATCTCCTTCTCCTTGGTGGTCAAGACAGCCACCACTTTATTTCTGTCTTTATAGATTTACTCGTTGTGGCTATTTCATATAAATGGAATCATATAGTATGTGGTCTTTTGTGACTGGCTTCTTTGTCATGTTTTCAAGGTTTATCTAGGTAGCAGTACTTCATTCCTTTTCATGGCTGAATAACATTCCATTTTATGGATATACCATATTTTGACTATTCATTCATCAGTTGGACACTCAGGGGTGTTTCTGTTTTTTGGTTTTTATGAATAATTCGTCTGTGTACATTCATGTCCTAGTTTTTATGTGGGAATAGTTTCAGTTCCTTTTGGACATCTACCCAGGAGTGGAGTTGCTAGGTTTTATGATGACTCAATGTTTAACTTTTTGAGGAACTGCCAAACTGTTTTCCAACGTGGCTGCACTATATATTCCTGCCAACAACATAAGAGTTCCAATTTTTCCACGTATTTGCCAATATTGGTTATTATCTTTATTAATCCATTTTAGTGTGTATGAAGTGATATCTCATTGTGGTTTTGATTTACATCTCCCTGAAGACTAATAATTTTGAGCTTCTTTTTGTAGGCTTGTTGGTCATTTGTATATGTTCCTTGGAGAAATGCCTCTTCAAATTCTTTGCCCAGTTTTAAATTGAGTAGTCTTTTTATTGTTGAATTGTGATTGAAAACATATTCTCTTCTGTTTTTTGAAAGAGTGTGTGAAGAAATGGTATTAATTCCTCACATGTTTGGTGGAATTCCCCTGTGACTTTTTTGGGCCTGCACTTTTTATTGTAGGACTTTTGATGGTTAGTATAATCTCCTGCTACAATTCAGGTTTTCAATTTTCTTCTTGAGTTTTTGTAGTTGTGTCTTTCTCATAGCTCAGTTGGTAAAGAATCTGCCTGCAATGCAGGAGACCCTGGTTCGATTCCTGGGTTGGGAAGATCTGCTGGAGAAGGAGTAGGCTGCCCACTCCAGTATTCTTGGGCTTCCCTTGTGACTCAGCTGGTAAAGAATCCATTTGCAATAAGGGAGACCCGGGTTCGATCCCTGGGTTGGGAAGATCCCCTGGAGAATGGAAAGGCTACCTACTCCAGTATTCTGGCCTGGAGAATTCCATGGACTGTATAGTCCATGGTGTCACAAAGAGTCGGACATGACAGCAGCTTTCACTTAGACTTAGAAATTTTTTCATTTAATTTATATTATTTAATTTGCTGGCAAACAATTATGTGATCACCTTAGAATTTCTTATTTCTATAAGGTAGGTAAGGATATTTCCTATTTCATTCCTGATTTTAGTAATTTGACTGTTACCTCTTTGTCTTCATCAGTCTTAATGGTCTGTCATTTTGTTGATCTTTTCAAAGAAACAACTTTTAGTTTTATTGGTTTTCTTTATTGTTTTCTGTTCTCTATTTCATTCATTTCACTCTAATCTTTATTATTTCTTTCCTTCTGCTTGTTTGGGGTCTAGTTGGCTCGTTCTTTTCCAGTTTCCCAAGGTAGAAAGTTAGGTTATTGATTTAAGATCTTGCCACTTCTTTTTAAACATAGGCATTTACAACTCTTCATTTCCTTCTCAGCATCGTTTTGGCTGCATTCCATAAATTTTTGGTATATTGTGTTTTTTGCTTTAATTTGTCTCAGAGAATTTTCAAATTTCTCTTTGATTTTTTCTTTGAGCCAATTTTTTTGGGCTAAGAATGCCTTGTTCCACAACCACATATTTGTCAGGTTCCCAAATTTACTTCTGTTTTTGATTTCTAATTTCTGTATGTTGTGGTTAGACAGTATATTTTATATAATTTCAAGTGTTTAAAGTTTATTGAGGCTTGTTTTATGACTTAACATGTAGTCTATCCTGGGGAACATTCTATGCACTGAAAAGAATGTGCATTTTGCTAGTGGCTAGTATTTAATAAATGTCTGTTAGGTCTAGTTGATTTTTAAGTGTTGTTCAAGTCTTCTATTTCTTTGTTAGCTTTCTGCTCATTATTGAAATGAATCTATCAAAAATGGATATCTTATCTTTTATCTATTTCTCCCTTTAAATCTGTTTTGCTTCATGGATTTTGAGGTTCTCTTGTTAGATACATCTATTTTTATAGTTGTCATAACTTCCTAAAGGTTGTTCCTTTAATATTTACAAAATATTTCTCTTTGTCCCAAGTAACAATTTTTGTCTTCAAGTCTATTTTGTCTGACAGAACATAAATACTCCAGTTCTTCTGGATACTGTTTGATGGTATTTATTTTTCCATCATTTTCCATCAGCCTATTTGCACTGTTAAATATAAATTATGTCTCTTTTTATAGTATATAGTTAGATGATTTTTCTCTCATACATTTTGCCAGCCTCTGACTTTTTATTGGATTCTGTTGTCCTTATAAATTCAATGTAAGTACTACTCCTGGCCTTTTAAAGTGTCATTTCTCAATGTTTCCTCCCTGTTCTTGTCTCTCATTACACTTGTAAAAAAAATTGACATTGTCTCCTTGAGTTCAGTGACACATTCATCTTTGTACCCTTAGTGGCTATTATCATGCCTTGTAGGTATGCTCTTAATGTTTGATGAATAAATAGTGAAATTTGAGGATTGTATAATTTAATTAAACTTGTTGAGAATTTTCCCTTAAGGATAGAAATTTTTCTTATCCATGACCAAGTCTGCTTCTGTTTTATAAATAAGTTCATTTGTATCTTTAAAAAAGTCTTTTATTTTGTGTTGGAGTGTAACTGACTAGCAAGCTTCAGGTGTACAGGAAAGGGACTCAGCCATACATATACATATATCTGATATGACATTTACTTCATCTCCTTTTAATAAAAATTCATTTCTTACCAGTAATGCATATTGGGGAAACTGAGTCAATATCCCATAATTGTAAACATGTTGCTAGTATAAAGCAGGCACCACCATAGAGGTAAGAATAAAAAAATACAACCTCTCCAGAACTGAACTGATTCAACTAACTCAATTACAGGGAAGAATCTGGAACAGAGAGGACAGATCCCTGGCTAGGTATGTCCAGGAGAGCAAAAGACAAGTGGAAATGAGAGACAAACCTTATTTCTATTTCAGTATGGCGATACTGTCTCCTGATACATGTAGCCCAGTGGATGTTAGGATTCACTGATGTCACCACGTATGTTACTTCCTTTTTAGGTAGACTATACAGAAGTGGAGAGAGAAACTGGATGAAATCACTGTGTACTATTAGGTTGGTGCAAACATAATTATGGTTTCAGACCATAAATTTCTTTATAACTAGCCTCCAACACATTTTTATTAATCAAAATAGGAACCATTACAATCAACTCATTTTTGCCATGAGAAATAAGTTTGTTTATCCCTATAGCATAAAATGATGAAATCACTGTGTACTATTAGGTTGGTGCAAACATAATTATGGTTTCAGACCATAAATTTCTTTATAACTAGCCTCCAACACATTTTTATTAATCAAAATAGGAACCATTACAATCAACTCATTTTTGCCAATGAGAAATAAGTTTGTTTATTCCTATAGCATAAAAATCCATGTTTTGGGATTGGATAACCTCTTGGAAAGCATTTTCTGCATCCTGCTGGCTGTGTTTTTCCTGCAAAAAGTTGTCAAGATGCTTGAAGAAGTGGTAGTTGGTTGGTGAGAGGTCGTGTTAATATGGTGGATGAGGCAAAACTGTAGCCCAGTTCATTCAACTTTTGAAGAGTTGGACGTGCAACATGCAGTCGGGCATTGTTGTGAAGAATTAGGCCGTTTCTGTTGACTGATGCTAGCTGCAGGTGTTGCAGTTTTCAGTACATCTCAATGGTTTGTTGAGCACACATCTCAGATATAATGGTTTCACCAGTATTCAGAAAGTTGTAGAGCATTATATGGGCAGCAGAGCACCTAACAGCAATCAGGACCCATTTTTGGTGCAAGTTTGGCTTTGGGTCTCTTGAGAGTGAGACACGACTGAGTGACTACACTGAGCTGGCTTTGGAGCTTCTTCTTGGTCCAGCCACTGAGCTGGTCACTGCTGGTTGACGTATAAAATCCACCTTTGTCACACATCACAATCTGATTGAGAAACGGTTTGTTATTGTTGTGCAGAATAAGAGAAGACCAGACTTCAAGATGTTGATTTTTTTTTTTTTTAATTTTTGGTCAGCTCATGAGGCATTCACTTATTGAGCCTTTTCACCTTCCCAGTTTGCTTCAAATGCTGAATGATCATATAACGGTTGATGCTGAATTCTTGGACAACTTTTTGTGTAGTTGTAGGAGCTTCAGTGATCCTCTCAGCTGGTCGTTGTCAACTTCCCATGGCCATCCACTATGCTGCTCATCTTCAAGGCTCTTGTCTCCTTTGCGAAACTTCTTGGATCACCACTGCACTGTACATTCATTAGTAGATACTAATGCATTGTTGTTGTGAGTTGTCTCCTCTGCTTTATGGCCCATTTTTGAACTCAAGTAATAAAATCTCTCAAATTTGCTTTTTGTTTAACATCATTTCTGTAGTCTAAAATAAGTATAAAATAAACAGCAAGTAATAAGCCATTAGCAAAAAAAAAACCCCATAAAATGAGAAATGTGTGTTAAAATGATGTATAAGATAACCATATATATTATTTTTTAAAGAATGTATTCCAGTATTAAAGGAAAATTTCAACAATGCAAAAAACTGCAATTTCTCTTGTGCCAACCTAATACTTTCTCTTGGGGAGTGGAATAGAAGTTCCTTCATTTCAAAACACTTTTTAGGAAATCTCCATACTCAGATTTGCTTAAATACAGAGTTTATGGGCCCACGTAACTGAGAAAGCTCAAGATTCTCTAAGAGCTTGGCTGATGCCACTAGAACTGACTTTCTCTTCATAGCTCTACTTTCAACAAGATGGCTTCAATCTCAGGTTCTTCAAGGAGTCCTTTGATGCTCTAAGCTCACGTACTCCCAGACTTAAGTCCTGCAGAAAAGAGTACGTGTTTCTCTTTTGGGAAGTCCTAATAAGAAAATTACTGAATTTCAAAGATTCTGATTAGGTCATATATCTACACCTGAATGAATCACTGTGCCTAGAGCCATATAATGACCTGAGTAGCCACCTCTGGATCTGGCATGTCTTATACTCCATCCTAAATATATGAGCTAAGTAGTGGACAGGGCTTCCCTGTTGACTCAGATGGTAAAGAATTTGCCTTCAGTGCAGGAGACCTGGTTTTGATCTCTGAATCGGGAAGATCCCCTGGAGAAGGGAATGGCAACCTACTCACTCCAGTATTCTTGCCTGGAGAATTCCATGGACAGAGGAGTCTGGCAGGCTACAGTCCATGGGGTCACAGAGTCGGACATGACTAAGCACACACACATGCATGTGGGGACAGGTGGCTATAGAGAGGACTATCAGGGTATCATTCAAGAAAAATAATTAAAATGGAAGAGACAAATGTTCACTTTACTTCCCTTCAGTGGAAGTATAAGAATTGTGATTATTTCCGCACAAATGTCATTGAGGTTTGTGTTGTCTAGTGTGATAGGGCTTCCCTGGTGGCTCAGAGGTTAAAGCATCCGCCTGCATTGCGGGAGACCTGGGTTTGATCCCTGGGTTGGGAAGATCCCCTGGAGAAGGAAATGGCGCCCCAATCCAGTATTCTTGCCTGGAGAATCCCATGGATGGAGGAGCCTGGTGGGCTATAGTCCACGGGGTCACAAAGAGTTGGACACAACTTAGATGAAGTGAGTTTAAGTTGAGGTATACAGTATACATTAAGTTTGAAAGACTTGATTAGAAAAAAAGAATAGGAAAGTTGAAAGTGAAAGTCACTCAGTCATGTCCTACTCTTTGCAAACCCATGGACTATACTCCAGGTCAGAATACTGTAGTGGGTAAACTTTCCTTTCTCCAGGGGATCTTACCAACCCAGGGATCAAACGCAGGTCTCCTACATTGCAGGCAGATTCTTTACCAGCTGAGTCATGAGGGAAGCCCAAGAATACTGGAGTGGGTAGCCTATCCCTTTTCCAGTGGATCTTCCCAACCCAGGAATCAAACTGGGGTCTGTTGCATTGCAGGCAGATTCTTTACCAACTGCACTATTAGGAAAAAGATTATCTCCTTAATAATTTTCTTAGGGACTTCTCTGATGGTCTAGTGATTAAGACTCCACACTCCCCTAGTAGAGGGTAAGGGTTTGAGCCCTGATTGGGGAACTAAGATTCCACATACCACATGGCATAGCCAAAAAAAAAAAAAAAAGAGAGAGAGAAAAACAAAAACTGAATAAAAAGATAATTTCCGTATGTTGTTTACATGTTGAAATAATTTTAAATATAATGGATTAAAGAAAAATATATCATTAAGATGATATTCACTGATTTATTTTTATTTTTGCAATGTGGCTACTAGAAGACTTAAAGTTATATTTTGAGGCTCACATTATATTTCTACTGGACAGTGCTGTTTTCAGTTCAGTTTAGTCGCTCAGTCATGTCTGACTCTTTTTGACCCCATGCAGCATGCCAGGCTTCCTTGTCCATCACCAACTCCTGTAGCTTATTCAAACTCATGTCCATCAAGTTGGTGATGCCATCCAACCACCTCATCCTCGGTTGTCCCCTTCTCTTGCCTTCCATCTTTTCTAGCATCAAGGTCTTTTCCAAAGAATCACTTCTTTGCATCAGGTGGCCAGAGTATTGGAGTTTCAGCTTCAACATCAGTCCTTCCAATGAATATTCAGGATCGATTTCCTTTTCTCAAGAGTCTTCTCCAACACCACAGTTCAAAAGCATCAATTCTTCAGTGCTCAGCTTTCTCTGTAGTCCAACTCTCACATACATACATGATTACCGGAAAAACCATAGCCTTGACTAGATGAACTTTTGCTAGCAAAGTAATGTCTCTGCTTTTTAATATGCTGTCTAGGTTGTCATAGCTTTTCTTCCAAGGAGCAATCATCTTTCAGTTTCATGGCTGCAGTCACCATCTGCAGTGATTTTGGAGCTCCCCAAAATAAAGTCTCTCACTGTTTCTATTATTTCCCCATCTATTTGCCAGGAAGTGATGGGACCAAAAGCCATGATCTTAGTTTTCTGAATGTTGAGTGTTAAGCCATCCTTTTCACTTTCCTCTTTCACTTTCATCAAGAGACTCTTTAGTTCCTCTTCACTTTCTGCCATAAGGGTGGTATCATTGCATACCTGAGGTTATTGATATTTCTCCTGGCAATCTTGATTCCAGCTTGTGCTTTACCCAGTCTGGCATACTGCATGATGTACTCTGCATTTAAGTTAAGTTAGCAGGGTGACAATATACAGCCTTGACGTACTCCTTTCCTGATTTGGAACCAGTCTATTGTTCCATGTCCAGTTCTAACTGTTGCTTTTTAACCTGCATACAGATTTCTCAGGAAGCAGGTCAGGTGGTCTGGTATTCCCATCTCTTGAACAATTTTCCACAGTTTGTGGTGATCCACAGAGTCAAAAGCTTTGGCATAGTCAATAAAGCAAAAGTAGATGCTTTTCTGGAACTCTTTTGCTTTTTTGATGATCCAGTGGATGTTGCCAATTCAATCTCTGGTTCCTCTGTGTTTTCTAAAACCAGGTTGAACATCCGGAAGTTCTTGGTTCATGTACTATTGTAGCCGGGTTGGAGAAATTTTAACATTACTTTGCTAGTGTGTGAGATGAGTGCAACTGTGCGGTAGTGTGAGCATTCTTTAGCATTGCCTTTCTTTGGGATTGGAATGAAAACTGACCTTTTCCAGTCCTGTGGCCACTGCTGAGTTTTCCAAATTTGCTGGCATATTGAGTGCATCACTTTCACAGCATCATCTTTCAGGATTTGAAATAGCTCAAATGGAATTCCATCACCTCCACTAGCTTTGTTTGTAGTGATGCTTTCTAAGGCCCAGTTGACTTCGTATTCCCAGATGTCTGGCTCTAATCAGGGTCTTTTCCAAAGAATCGGTTCTTTTCCAAAGAACACCATTGTGGCTATCTGTGTCATGAAGATCTTTTTTGTATAGTTTTTCTGTGTATTCTTGCCACCTCTTAATATATTCTGCCTCTGTTAGGTCCATACTATTTTCATCTTTTATTGTGCCCATCTTTGCATGAAATAGTCTTTCCCATTCTATTGTTTTCCTCTATTTCTTTGCACTGATCACTGAGGAAGGCTTTCTTATCTCTCCACTCTATTCTTTGGAACTCTGGACTCAAATGGGTATATCTTTCCTTTTATCCTTTGCCTTTAGCTTACTTTCTTTTCTCAGCTATTTGTAAGACCTCTGCAGACAACCGTTTTGTCTTTTTGCCTTTCTTTTTCTTGGGGATGGTCTTGACCACTGCCTCCTGTACAAAGTCATGAAACTCTGTCCATAGTTCTTCAGGCACTCTATCAGATCTAATCCTTTGAATCTATTTTTCACTTCCACTGGCTTTAAGCTCAACATTCAGAAAATGAAGATCATGGCATTCGGTCCCATCACTTCATGGGAAATAGATGGGGAAACAGTGGAAACAGTGTCAGACTTTATTTTGGGGGATTCCAAAATCACTGCAGATGGTGACTGCAACCATGAAATTAAAAGATGCTTAGTCCTTGGAAGAATAGTTATGACCAACCTAGATAGCTTATTCAAAAATTCAAAAGCAGAGACATTACTTTGCTAACTAAGGTCCATCTAGTCAAGGCTATGATTTTTCCTGTGGTCCTGTATGGATGTCAGAGTTGGACTGTGAAGAAGGCTGTGCACCAAGAATTGATGCTTTTGAACTGTGGTGTTGGAGAAGACTCTTGAGAGTTCCTTGGACTGCAAGGAGATCCAACCAGTCTGTTCTGAAGGAGATCAACCTGGGATTTCTTTGGAAGGAATGATGCTGAAGCTGAAACTCCAGTACTTTGGCCACCTCATGCGAAGAGTTGACTCATTGGAAAAGACTCTGATGCTGGGAGGGATTGGAGGCAGGAGGAGAAGGGGACAACCAAGAGATAGCTGGGTGGGATTACGGACTCGATGGATGTGAATCTGAATGAACTCCGAGAGATGGTGATGAATAGGGAGGCCTGGAGTGCTGCGATTCACGGGGTCGCAAAGAGTCGGACATGACTGAGCGACTGAACTGAACTGAACTAAACTGTATAATCATAAGGAATTTGGTTTAGGTAATACCTGAGTGGTCTATTGGTTTCCCCTACTTTCTTCAATTTCAGTCTGAATTCAGCAATGAGGAGTTCATTATCTGAGCCACATGATATGAGCACATCTAATGGCAACCCACTCCAGTACTCTTGCTTAGAAAATCCCATGGATGGAGGAGCCTGGTAGGCTGCAGTCCATGGGGGTGCTGAGTCAGACACGACTGAGCAACTTCATTTTCACTTTTCACTTTCATGCATTGGAGAAGGAAATGGCAACCCATTCCATTGTTCTTGCCTAGAGAATCCCAGGGACAGGGGAGCCTGGTGGGCTGCCATCTACAGGGTCGCACAGAGTCGGACACGACTGAAGCAACTTGGCAGCAGAAGCAGTGCTGTTATAGATGTTTCTGAAGTCTTCTTTCTACTGGCATTTCTCTTGAGATCCAAGACGGTGTCTTATTTGTAATTTCTTTAATATAGGGCCTTGTATATACTATTGGCTTAATAAATATTGTATTTTTAGAAGAAATGAGTGCTCTCTATATTAAATAATTACCTGTTTTCAATAGGATGAGTGCAAATTTCCTTAAAAATCTTACTCCAACATTGTATTCCAAGCTTATTTTCTATAGTAGGTTGAACCACAGCTTGTGGGGTACATTATGTGCAAACAGGCCTCTGTCTACTTCCTTCACAGTCCAGCCTACAGGAACAATGAAACTCATGACACAGAAGAAAGAAGTAGATAGAGGGCTTTTGGCAATAAAATATACTGTCATATTAAGAGCTGTTCATCTCTTGATGTTTAAGGCCACAGCTAGTAAACCCTCATTCTCTGAAACACAGCAGATTTTTAGGAAATGACTTGAGTACCCCTCCACTCCCCTTACTATGCCAATCTTGGACTTAACTCAATTTGGACTTTCTGAAACTCTTCCTGATGTTCCCAGAGTTCATAAACACACTTGCTGGCTTAAACTAATTCACCTGCACTCTAGTCACTGGTTCTTCCACAAGAAGAATCCCAGGATGAGGCTTACTACATGATGACTGAATAATCCAAAAGTTTTGTAGTCTTAGTCCAGAGAGCAAGACAGCAGGGACGAGGACCCAGACCTTTGGCGATATGCTCAGTGCCCTTCCCACCTATGCTGGGCCATGAGAGAGAGCATTGAAGAAGTACTCTGCAGTCCTTATACAAGGTGGTGTCTGGTTTCCTTGTTCAGGCAGTTTTCCTGTGGAGGGAAGTGGGATAGTCTGTGGGCACAGGGCCATGGCATCTGTTGTGCCTGTACTTGTTCCATGAGCTTTGAGCCACTGTCTCAGTCCCCCAGGAAAAATGTATACGTTAATGTTTCCTGCTATGTTTTTCTTCTTTTTAGGAAAAGTGGAAACAGTACAATACTGTCCTTCCTAGAGGGAGAATGTCTCCCCGGGCTCGGGTCTGTAGTGTTCTGTAGAGCTGATTCTGGCTACATTGCAGAGGTCAGCAAGCATGCCTACAGTCTGAAGGCCAAGAGTCCTCACGATGCACTGCCAGTACTGAAAAGTTCAGTTATTTAGTTCAGGCATGGCTGGAGCCAGGCGCAGATGAGGTTTTATCACGAAGTGACTTCTCCACATCTCTCTTTCTTGGTATTGTCTTCTTTCTCAACATAGGGGGTTTTACTCATGTGATAACCTCATGGCAGCTCTAGATTTATAGATTCACAATTGAATGACTCTTCCTTGATCATGCCAGCAACATTTCTAGGATTAGCTTTGATGGGACACACTTGTGTTTCATTTCCACTGTTGAGCTATTTCTTTGGTTCGGTGTTTGTTAAAGGTTTCTCGTAAACCTTTCAACCAAAATACATTGACTGACTGCTTTCCATGTGGTAGGAGCACTTTAGGTTACTGGGGACATCACATTAAAAAGATGTAGAAGATCCCTATGTTCATTTCAGATGTAGGAGATATACACACATATACCCCCCAACAGAAAAGTGAGTAAACGACAAGAAAAGACATCACATGAGGGCAGAAAAATAAAATAGGAAGGAAGATATGATTAAAAGTGATTGGGCTTCTGCTCCAGATTGGGTGGAGTAGATTTGGCCACCACTCACTCAATCACCATTGTCAACTGGCACCTGATTGGTAGGACAGCATTGATCCCTGTGTCATAAAGGCAGGGCAGTATTCCATTCAAACCAAGTACCTGAGAGGAGAGAGGGAGCGAGCCAGTGTCCCAGGACAAAACTGGAGTGCTCGCTCTAGAATCAGAGAATGAATACTGCACAGGGGAAAAATCATAGTTTCAGACTATAGCACTCTTTTTATCAAAAGGTACTAAAGCAATTTATAAGGATACTTCAATATTACAATCAATGAATTCAGCAGTATTTTCTTAAGTTGAATTTGTTTTGTAAGGTCAATGTCATCGCAGTAAGCACAGTTGTAAAAACAACTTTTTTCCCATTGAAGTATTATTGCTTTACAATGTGTTTATTTCTGCTGTACAACACTGTGAATCAGGTATATGTATATATATGTGTGTCCATATATTCCCTCCCAGCTCAACATCCTACCCCTCTAGGTCATCACAGAGCACTGAGCTGAGCTCCCTGTGTTATATAGCAACTTCCTACTAGCTTACACATGGCAGTGTATACACATCAGTGCTACTCTCTCAACTTATTCCACCTTCTCCTGCGAACAACGTTTTGAAGAACCTCATGTGAGATCTATCGTGAGTGTCACCAAACGCAATTCAAATTCTTTTTTGCTGTTGCTAGTTCTCTGTGGGGTAAAAAGTAGATTCCTTGTAGTGGGTGACCAGGGCTTTTTAAAAAGACCGAAGGGCACATTTGCCTGTTCCTTCCAAGCACTTGTCCATTTGAATTCTGATCCTACTGCAAACAACTGTTTGAAGGAAAAAACTCCCAGCCTTGAAAGAATAGAAGCATGTTCAGCTATATGGTAGACATATCCATATAGGAGAGAAATTTTTCTACCCCCAAAAGCAATAGAACTTACAGAGATTTTGCTCTTGGAGGCTCTGGGCGTAAGCAAACAAACTATTCAACTCACTTGTCTAAGTTAGATGTCTAAGTGAGATGTATTTATCAGATTCTCATGTTTCTCCAAGATATTCTTGCTTTACTCTTGCATATCTAAAAGGACCATTGATACAGCTTTCTAACAAAAAAGACAGAAACCACGAACTCCCCACCCCCTAAAAATTGATTAGCCAATCCCAAAGGAGAGATCAGATTTTGGGCATATTTGTAACCCAACACATTCAGAGTCCTCCACTGGTGATTCCACCTAATGCTTACATTTTTCTCCTTCACTTCTAGCCAATGTATTGTTGGCTTCAGCTTGAACAAGTTCTCCCTATCCCTTGTATATTCTGTGCCAATTCAGCCTCCTCATTTTTATTTATGTTGTGATACCACTGGATTCCTTCTTTGTTTCTCTCCAAATCCCATCTATCCTTCAAGGGTCTACTTAAAGTCAAAGAAATCCTTCCAGACCAGCCCACTGGATTTCATAACGCTTTGTTTCTCTCAACAATTTGGATATGTTATCTAAATCGCAGACAGGAAAAATGAGGTGAAACCTCTATGATCTAACTTCATTCTTTTCGAGAGGGAACAGCTTTGGCTAAAAACACCTTGATATGTCCATTAAGGGAATTGGAAAGCCCCAAAGGCATGGGTTTTGGAGGGCTCATGGACAGATAGAAAGCTTCTCTCAGAAGCTGTGCCTGAGAGAAAAGAAAGGCATTTGTTTCCTGCCTCTGAGAGGAGGTAGAGTTAAAGAAGAGAAGAGAGGTGGTGGGAAGGAATGGAGAAGAGAGAGAGGAACCATGACATCATCAAAGTGGCGCCTTTGAAAGGTGAAGAGCAGATTCCTGTGGTGGGTGATCAGGGCTTTTTAGGAAGAGTTGTATCCTGTGCTCCTCCCAATGTCATCTGTGCTGTATTATTGTAATCCCTTTGCTTGGCTTCCTCCACATCTTTAGAGAAGTCTGCCATTCTTATAAGTGTTTTGAGTGGGCAAATTTTGGGATGAAATGGAAGAAAGAGTTGAGTTTTATATCTGGGTTGATGTGGTGTGAAGCTGAATATATTGACAAAAGAGGGCAAGAAACTGGGCCTGGTGACTACACAATGACTGTTGAAAGCTTTGGGAAGAATTGGGAGCTCTAACTGGTCAAAACCATATCTCAAGTGCTCACAGTGTGACTCCCCTGATGACAGCCTCTGTATAGTGAAACATCCAGCAACTTGATCACCCCCAAACCACCTCTTGTCCTGAGGTTCTTCTTCTTTAGAAACCTACTTATTCCCCCCACATTCTTCCTCACTTTCTGTAATGTCTCCTCCCTCCTCGCTCCCCTCTTTGGCCTCATCCTGTCTTGTAAAAACAATTAGGCTTCTATCATCCATCTCTCTGCTCTCATTGTCAGCATGACAAAAACATGAACAAAATCATTGAAAGATGGTTCCTTTGAAGATAGTGAGAAGTAGAGTACAGAAGAGGTAGACTTCAGTTAAGAGTTATCAGAACTCTTGATTTTAAAATTCTGTGAGAATAGAGACCACATTGCTCTAATGAGCCAGGTGGCTCAATGGTAAAGAGTCTGCCTGCCAATGCTGGAGATGTGGGTTCGATCCCTGACCCAGGAAGATCCCCTGGAGAAGGAAATGGCAACCCACTCCAGTATTACTGCCTGGGAAATCCCATGACCAGAGGAGCCTGGAAGACCACAGTCCAATGGTCACAAAGAGTAGGACATGACTTAAAGTGACAGAATGTGCCTTCAAGGAATCCTAGATGACCTTCAGTGAGTCACAGGACATTTATGGGAGGAGGAGGGAGGGAATGAAATTGACATTTGAAGAACCTCTATTATATGCCAGGCATAGTACAAGGCACTTCATGTGTAACATCTACAGTATTCTCAGTGCCTACTGTGCACCCAGTATTCTGTGTAAATTCTCTTACTTAATTCTCACTGCTGGACCTTGTTAGCGATTCCCAGTGGTGCTAGTGCTAAAGAACCTGCCTGCCAATGCAGGAGAAGTAAGAGACTCTGGTTTGATCCCTGAGTCAAGATGATCCCCCGGGGGAAGGCATGGTAACCCACTCCAGTATTCTTGCCTGGAGAATCCCATGGACAGAGAAGCCTGGTGGCCTACAGTTTATAGGGTTACAAAGAGTTGGACATGACTGATATCACTTAGCACATGCATGCTGGATCTTTTTACTCAGCTTTGGAAATTGTGAAATATGGCAGCCATGCTCATAATCAACATAGACATTATGAGCACCGTTACAACAGATGAGGAGGAGTCTGGGTCCTAAGAATCATGAACTCGGCTCAAGTGTCTACAGGTGGAGTGGCAGCAACAGAACTTTGTCCTGGTCCTTTTGACCTCATAGTCCATGACCTTTTTTCCTCCATCATAAAGCAAATGTACTTCAAATGTTTGAAGACAAGATATGTCAAGGTCAGGAGTGAGGAAGCCTGTGCTCCTAGCCAGTGTGCTGTGAGTTTACAGGATGACACACTCGGCTCCAGTGGGGTTTCTCAGGAGGGACGCCAGGAACGTTTTTGGGCTGGATAATTTTTCATTACTTGGGAATGTTCTGTACATTGCAAGATATTCTGTATCCTTAGTTCTTGCCCAGTAAATGCCAGTAGTGCTCTTTCTCTTTGCGACACCCAAAGATAAGTGCACTCAGACATTTCAAATGTCCTTAAGACAGTGTACATGCAGCCCCCTCTTCTCTAAGAGCCACTCTAGACCAAGCTGATTCCCTAAGTGATCTCTATGGTCCCTTTAGCTTTACTGTTCAACAATTCCATGTAGAAATGAATGAATGAATGTAAATACAAAGGAAAGAAGGTCAGAAATGATCCCAAATATTAGCTGCTCTTGTGAGGGCAGGTTTGATTGGGATGTTCCTGTGGCCTTGGAGTACCGAGATCACAGGGGGTACTCAGAATGGTACCCAGGTGAAAGTGTGAGGTATGACCCAGGCGTGAGATGAAAGGACACAGAAGGTGGACTTCATCTACTCCATAGTGTACCTCCAACCAGATCCCTTCCTGGTGCTTTCAAGACTGTTAAACAAAGACTCGACTTGCTCAGTGGGAGCCCGAGTGAGAGCAGAGGAAGGGGAGGAGGTGCGTCAGCCTTAGTACAGTAAAGCGGAATCCCATCACTCTAGACGCTAATGCAAACCAGCTGCTGGCCGGCCCCAGCTTGCGATAGAACAGGCGGAATTCTTGGACACTGAGTTATTCTTAGAAGTGTATGCACAGCCCCCTGGCAGGGCTCGCTGTGAACTGGCTGTTGCCAGCCCCTGTCAGGATGCGGTGCCAGCAGACCCAAGAATGATTGTTCTTGCTTATGAAAAATAACTTTGGGATTTTAATTTCAAATTACCCACAGGGCTGGTGGGGCCTGGATATGGAGAATGATGGTAAGAGGAAAGAGGAGAGTAGGACAGGGGAGTGAACCATGGACAGAGGGTATCATTCATTCCTTCAACGAATATCCATTGAGTATTTGCTGTGTGGAGTTACTGGGGTTCATGTCACACTGGTCTTTCGTTTGCTCTGAGTGGACATAGGTGGACAGCTGTATAGATCTTGAAAATGGGCCCTTCCTTGAGTTTTTAAATGGTTCATTGGGTGCCAGGTCCTTTACCTAGATCTCATTCAGTCTTTATAGGAATGTGGAGAGATAGGTATTCTTGCTCCTATTTGACAGGAGCTGAATGTTGAAGATGGAATTTGCCTACGGCTCCATAGCTATCAAGTGGCAGGGTGGAGATCTGAACTCAGGCCAGCCAACTCCTGCCTTCACAGTGGTGTTGAGAGTCAACTGTCTGCCAAGGCCGAGCTAGACGTTGAGACTGAAGCCAAATAAAGGGACTGAAGCCCAGTCGTCAGGTCTCTGGGTTGTATGCGTATGGGAGGAATAGGCAAAGGACCAGGAATGATAAGAACAGGAGGCCAGAGCTATTGGTGAACACTGCTGGCTGCATCCGGGAAAGAGCTGAGGAAAGGACAGCTGAGTCTTACGCGGTGCCTCCATGGATGACAATGGGGAACACAGGCTTCCAGCAGAGGACCAGTGTGCGTGACGCTGCACGGCTAGTGATCACAGGTCACTTGTGGGGCTGCAGTGCAGGGTGTACTGAGGATATATGAGACAAGATGATTGGAAGGGGAGAAAGATCTGACTAGGAAGGGCCTTGTAGGACAGACCGAAGAACTGGAGCTTAGTCCTGGAGGAATTGAAAACTTGTGTATCCATTTGTTTAGTTACTCACTCATTCAACCTATTTATCAAGCACCTACATTACACCAGACACTCTATTTTAAAACCTTTAAGCAGCACACAGGGACATGCTTTATATTTCAGAAAAGGAAAAGTTACCTATATAGAAAATTATTAAAGGACCTCCGTAGTGGCCCAGGTGAAAGATGAGTCCAATATGACCTGTGGTAGCAGCTGGGAGTTTAGGAGCATGTATAACATGAAAGACCTCTTCACTTGACACACACAGTCTGCACAACACACTGATGAACGCACATCTGCATCACAGGAAGTGCTTGCTACAGACCAGGACACCCACTCATGTGTGTTCCCATTATCTCAATTGTGTGTCAGTCAAGGATCATTTATATTCGGTACCAAATCTACTTATGCCAGCTGTTAATTACTTAATGAAACATTAGCGCCACTCCTACCCCTCTCCCAAAAGTGTGTAAAAAGAGAAATATTTCTCTGAATGCTGGGTTGAAAGGTTTGAAAATGCTTAGGAGGACTGCTAAAAAAAAAAAAAGAAAGAAAGAAAACAACAAAAACAATTGCTGTGGAATTGGGTGTGGTTGAGACAATAAAAGATTGGGAAAACCATAAAATTCTAGCAAGATTCTACATTCAGACTGCTTTACAAGGGTCTTTAAGATCTCTCTCTACTTCAAAGAAACTGACGCTGGGAACTGTAGATGATGCATTATGGGTGTGGTTTATGTAAGAAAGATGACAAGAAGCTCTAGTGAGCCGACCCGTTCGCAAAGAAAAGCTTTGGCCCCAGATCAAAAGAATGGTGAATGAATGTGCATTTATATGTTTTAAGTTAAAATTAAACAGGTTTGAAGTATTATGTATCATTTTTTAGCTTTAAGAAACGTTTTTTACTGAAGCATAACATACATAGAGAAAAGTGCACAGATCTAGGAGTCAGTGGGATGTATTTTTACAAAGTGAACACACAGGGTATCCAGCAACGAGATCAGGAAACGGAATTTTCCAGTACCCTAAAATCTTTCCTCATGCCTTTTCCCAGATCATTATATCTTCCCACCTTACATGGGACCACTGCCCTGACTTCCATAAGCATTGATTACTTGTGCCTGTTATATAAATCAAGCAGACTGTTTTTGTTTTCTGTTTTGGGGTAGATTTCTTTGTTTGGCATTATGCTTGTGATACCCATCCATGTTGCTTAATGTAGCAGTCATTTGGTCAGTCTCATTGTATAATGTCCTATGAGCTATGTAGTGGTACACATTAGGTGTTTAAAAATGGCAACCAAAAAAAAAATACAAGTGAATTCTAGCAAAATAGAAACACGTGGACAGCTGTTGATCATCTGAGGTCAAATGGTGCTTTGAAAAAAATGTCTATTCAAGTCCTAGGCCCATCTGTTGATTGGGCTGTTTATTTTTTTGGAATTCAACTTGTATAAATTATTTGCATATTTTTTATGTAAACCGCTTATCAGACATGTTGTTGGCAAGTATCTCCTCTCATTCAGTAGGTTGCCTTTTCATTTTGTCGATAGTTTCCTCTCTGTTGTTGTTCAGTTGCTGAGTGATGTCCGAATCTTTTCAACCCCATGGGCTTCAGCAACTTCATGTCCATTGAGTTGGTGATGTAATCCAACCATTTTATCCTCTGTTGCCCCCTTCTCCAAGTGCCCTCAATGTTTCCCAGAATCAGGGTCTTTTCCAATGAATTGGCTCTTTGCATCAGGTAGTCAAAGTATTGGAGCTTCAGTTTCAGCATCAGTCCTTTCAATGAATATTCACAGTTGATTTTCTTTAGGATTGACTGGTTTGATCTCCCTGCAGTCCAAGGGACTCTCAAGAGCCTTCTCCAGCATCACAGTTTGAAAGCATCAATTCTTCAGCATTCAGCCTTCTTTGTGATCCAACTCTCACATCCATACACAACTAATGGGAAAACCAGTTTTGACTATATGGACCTTTGTCAGCAAAGCGATGTCTCTGCTTTTTAATATGCTATCTAGGGAATACCAGACAACCTAACCTGCCTCTTGAGAAATCTGTATGCAGGTCAGGAAGCAACAGTTAGAACTGGACATGGAACAATAGACTGGTTCCAAACAGGAGAAGGGGTACGTTAAGGCTGTATATTGTCACCCTGCTCATTTAACTTCTGTGCAGAGTACATCATGAGAAATGCTTGACTGGAAGAAACACAAGCTGGAATCAAGATTTCTGGGAGAAATATCAATAACCTCAGATATGCAGATGACACCACCCTTATGGCAGAAAGTGAAGAGGAACTCAAAAGCCTTTTGATGAAAGTGAAAGAGGAGAGTGAAAAAGGTGGCTAAAAGCTCAACATTCAGAAAACGAAGACTGGACTGGT
>SJYC01037768.1:0-36132 GCA_006408675.1 Madoqua kirkii
AACCTCAGATATGCAGATGACACCACCCTTATGGCAGAAAGTGAAGAGGAACTCAAAAGCCTTTTGATGAAAGTGAAAGAGGAGAGTGAAAAAGGTGGCTAAAAGCTCAACATTCAGAAAACGAAGACTGGACTGGTTGGATCTGCTTACAGTCTAAGGGACTCTCAGAGTCTTCTCCAACACCACAGTTCAAAAGCATCAATTCTTTGGCGCTCAGCCTTCTTCACAGTCCAACTCTCACATCCATGCATGACCTCTGGAAAAACTATAGCCTTGACTAGACGGACCTTAGTCGGCAAAGTAATGTCTCTGCTTTTGAATATACTATCTAGGTTGGTCATAACTTTTCTTCCAAGGAGTAAGCGTCTTTTAGTTTCATGGCTGCAGTCACCATCTGCAGTGATTTTGGAGCCCCCCAAAATAGTGTCTGACACTGTTTCCACTGTTTCCCCATCTATTTGCCATGAAGTGATGGGACTGAACTGAACTGGTTGGTCATAGTTTTTCTTCCAAGGAGCAAGTGTCTTAATTTCATGGCTGCAGTCACCATCTGCAGTGATTTTGGAGCCCAAGAAATTAAAGTCTGTCACTGTTTCCATTTTTCCTTCCATCTATTTGCCATAAACTGATGGGACCAGATGCCACGATCTTACTTTTCTGAATGTTGAGTTTTGCACCAGCTTTTCCACTCTTCTCTTTCATCTTTATTGAGAAGCTCTTTAGTTCCTCTTCACTTTCTGCCATTATGAGTGCATCATGTGCATTCAGTTCAGTTCAGTCACTTAGTCGTATCCGACTCTTTGCAACCCCGTGGACTGTAGCACGCCAGGCTTCCATGTCCGTCACCAACTCCCAGAGCTTGCTCAAACTCATGTCCATTGAGTCAGTGATGCCATCCAACCATCTCATCCTCTGTTGTCCCTTTCTTCTCCTGCCTTCAATCTTTCCCAACATCAGGATCTCTTCCAAGGAGTCAGTTCTTCACATCAGGTAGCCAAAGTATTGGAGTTTCAGCTTCAGCATCAATACTTCCAATGAATATTCAGGAATGATTTTCTTTAGGATGGACTGATTGGATCTCCTTGCAGTCTAAAGGACACTCAAGAGTCTTCTCCAATACCACAGTTCAAAATCATCAATTGTTCAGCACTCAGCTTTCTTTATAGTCCAACTCTCACATCCATACATGACTACTGGAAACGCCATAACTTTTATTGTATGGACCTTTGTTGGTAAAGTAATGTCTCTGCTTTTTAATATGCTGTCTAGGTTTGTCATAGCTTTTCTTCCAAGGAGCAAGTGTCTTTAAATTTCATGGCATAAATTTCTGAGGTTATTGGTATTTCTCCTGGTAATCTTGATTCCAACTTGTGTTTCTTCCAGCCCTTCATCTAAGCATTTTGCATGATGTACTCTGCATGTAAGTTAAATAACAGGATGACAATATACAGCCTTGATGTACTGCCTTCCCAATTTGAAACCAGTCCATTGTTCTACGTACAGTTCTAACTGTTGCTTCCTGACCTGCAGGCAGGCTTCTCAGGAGGCAGGTAAGATGGTCTGGTACTCCCACCTCTTTAAGAATTTTCTACAGTTTGTTGTGATCCACACAGTCAAAATCTTTAGCCTAGTCAATGAGGAAGAAGTAGATGTTTTTCTGGAATTCCCTTGCTTTTTTTATGATCCAGTGAATGTTGGAATTTGATTTCTGGTTCCTCCACCTTTTCAGATCCATCGTGTACATCTGGAAGTTCTCAGTTCATGAATGGCTGAAGCCTAGCTTGAAGAATTTTGAGCATCACCTTGCTAGCATGTGAAATGAGCACAATTCTGTGGTAGTTTGAACATTCTTTGGCATAGCCCTTCACTGTGCAAACAATTTTCAAGTTTGATACAGTCCTACTCATTTAATTTTGCTTTTGTTTCACTTGCCTGGGGAGATATAGCAATCAATATGTTTTTTGGTAAGTCAAAGAGTGTACTGTCTTACACTGGTGATTTTAACAGTATTAATTCTTCTAATACATGAACATGATTTACCTTTCAACTTGCTTGTGTTGTTTTCAATTTCTTTTATCAGTATCTTAAAGTTTTCTGAGTATAGGCCTTTTATCTCTGTAGATTTATTCCTAGGTATTTCATTCTTTTTGATGTGGTTGTAAATGGGTTAGTTTGCTTATCTTCTCTTTCTGAGAGTTCATTGTCAATGTACAAGCAACACAACAGCTTTCTGTATATTAATTTTGTATCTTAAAACTTTATTGAATTTATCAGTAAGTTCTAATAGCTTTAGGTGGCATCTTTGGAATTTTCTGTATAGTCTCACATTGTCTGCAAACGGTGACAGTTTTTTGTATTCTTTGAAATTTAGATTCCTTTTGTTTCTTTTCCTTGTCTGATTGCTGTGGTTAGGATGTTCAGTACTGTGTTGAATAAAGTGGTGAGAGTGGACATTCTTGTTTTGTTCCTGATCTTAGAGGAAGTGCTTTCAGTTTTTCACCATTGAGTATGATATTGGCTGTAGGTTTGTCATACATGGCTAGTGTTTATTGGACTGAAGTGTATTCTCTCTATACCTACTTTATCATAAATGGATATTGACTTTCATCAAAAGATTTTTCTGCATTTATTGAGATGGTCATATGATTTTTCCTTCTTCAATTTGTTTACATTTTGCATGACATTAACTAACTTGTGAATATTGAAGCATTCTTGCCTTCTGGCGTGAATCCCACTTGGTGGTGGTATATGATCTTTTTAATGTATCATTGAGTTCAGCTTGTTAATATTTTGTTAAGAATCTTTGCATACATGTTCAGCAGTGACTGTGGCCTGCAATTTTCTTTTCTTTATTATGATGTCTTTGATTTTGGCATTCCTGTGATGCTGGCTTTGTAGAATGAGTTTGGAAGTGTTCTTTCCTCTACAGTGTTTTGTAATAGTTTGAGGAGGATAGGTATAAAGTCTTTTTTAAGTGTTTGACATAATTAACCTGTGAAACCATTTGTTTCTGGACTTTTGTTTGTTGGTTGTTTAGTCACTCAGTCATGTCCGACTCTTGGTGACACCATGGACTATAGCCCACCAGGCTCCTTTGTCCATGAAGTTTTCCAGGCAAAATTACTGGAGTGGGTTGCCATTTCCGTGTTTGTTGGGAGTTGTATTATTCCTGATTCAGTTTCTTTACCAGTGATTGGTCTATTCATTTTTTCTACTTCTTCTTGAGTCAGTCTTGGGAGATTTTTTATTGTTAGGAATTTTTTAGTTTTTGTGTCAAAGCCTTATGCATATTTTGTTTCAATTTAAGCAGCCAGTATTTTTGATATTGTATAGGTAACTGTAACACTTTAATTTATAATCATTTACTCATAATGTATTCAAGTATTATTTTAAAAATATACTGATGTTATATCTACTATTTCTAGCTTCTCTTATTAATTTAATTATTTGGAGACTCTTTTGGCTTTTCTAAGTACACAATTGTGTTATTTTGTCAATAAGGGCAGTGTTTTTCTTCCTTTTCAGTGCCTATACCTTTTATTTATTTCTCTTTCCTTTTTACACTAGCTGTGTCTTCTAGTACAATGTTGACTAAAATGGTGATAGCAGACATCCTTCTCTAACTTGTAATCTCAGGTGGAAACTAAACTTTTCATTTGTTAAGCATTTGTTGTAGCTTTTAAAATATATATACTTATCAGATTTGAAAAGTTCCATTTCAAGCCTAGTCTGTTAAGACCTTTCTAAAAAACCACAAATGGGTGTTCTATATTATACTGATATGGTGAATTACATTGACTGAGTTTGAATGTAAAACTAACCTTGCACTACTAGAATAAAACCAACTTGGTTGTCATGATTATTCTTTTTATAAATGGTTAGGTAATATTTGGTTACCATTTTTCCATCTGTTTTGAGAGAGATTGACCTGTAATTTTCAATTCTTATAGCTTCTTCATCAGGTTTAGTTTTCAAGGTTATTTGGGTGTTATAAGTTGGGAAATGTTTTCTCTCTTGCTTCCATTTGGAAGAGATTGTTTAAGATTAGTGTTATTTCATCTTTAAATATTTAGAAGAATCCATCAGTAAAGTCATCTGGGCTGGAAATTTCTTTGGGATCTTTTAGATAACAGATTTAATTTTTAAAGTAGATATATTTTAAATTGGCACTATTTCAGACAAACTCCAGGATTCACTGATGCTCTTGAACATACACAGTTAAACAAAAATGCACTAAAGGAATCAAGATGAATGCATAGGTCACCTAGACCATACAGTTTAGTGATTAAGAATTTGAACTCTAGCACTCTTTTGATCCTCTTTAAGAATGAGTTGTAAATGCAAACAACAAATCCTTGTTTATTCAGCTTTAGTATTAGAATCCCAAACAGTCAAGAGACATGTCCTTCTAGGGTTAAAATCTTTAGCACTTTTCTGCTTGGATTCTTTACCTTTTGCTTTGGGCAAATGCTTTGAGAGGAAAAGAGTGCTGGGTTCCCTTCGCCATGCCTCTCTCCTCTAAGGGATCTTGATCCTTCAATTCTTGGCTGCCTTGAAAGCCCTGAACTATAATTTTTATCCCCTCAGCTCTGAGATTTTTGAAAGCTTTCCTGGCACCTCCCCCTTAACAATTGCCCTCTGCCTGGATACCTGCAGATGCCACTAGGGGAAAAAGGAGCAGAAATATTGGCCCGCTTTCCTGGGGCCCCTTTCCCTCCAGGATCTTGATTTATCATGTTCTGGCTGCTTCAGTAATTCTCTGATGCCTTCAAACAGATTTATTTTTGTATTTTAATGGGTTTTTCTACTTTTTCTTGGCATAAAAGTTGGTCTCCTGCAAGCTACTCAATATAAGTAGAATCAAACATTTTAAGTAGCTTTTTATTATTAACTTCTCACTTGTCTGACTTTTTATTTAATCAATTGATTAAGGATTTGGTTAATAAGAGATCTACTACTATGGTGATGATGTTAATAGTAATAATAGCTTAACATCCACTGAAAAGTCACTAGGTGTAAGAATCTATGTTAAATTATTTCTATGTGCTCTCTCATTTTATTTCCCTATGATCTCTGGAGATAAGTGCTACTATCCTCATTGTTTTGGAACAGAAAACTGAACTCAGAGTAACCTGCTCATACTCACAAGGCTAATGAATGATCACAATGAAATATAGGACAATGCTACCTGATACTAGGGTCATGCTAATCTTCAAAAGATAGAACATATTTACCTTATAGTTGATGCATTTGGGTTAGAGGGATATGAGGGTAATTGAAGCAGGTGAAACTGGTTGGAAGTCCGGAATTGGATGCCAGGAACCAAACTAGAGGAGTGAAGGGCAGGCTCCATCCATGGGGCGTGGGAACTGACTGACTGCCTAGAGAAAAAGGAGATTCTAGTTTCAAAATACCCTATTTTCCTCAGTCTGAAATTTGGTATTTCATAAGTTTTATGTTCTTATGAAAAGGATTGCATCTTATAATAGATGTCACCAGAAACCTGCCAACTCCCCAGCACTGGAATCAGCTCGAGCAGAGCTGTCATCTTTAGCGTGTGGGTAACTTTCTTCTACTGTCACTTCAGTTGACGTATTGGTTTTGGTAGCACCTTACAGGGCCGACTATGGTTTTATGTTGCCTCTTCATGAAGCTCCTCCAATAAAAGTTACATTAGGATTAATTACTGAAATCTGAACTTTGAATTTACAGGTTTTCTACCATATGTCAGACGCCATTCAAGCAGAGGAGATTGCCAAATATTTTGGAATGCAGAATAGACTCTTAAAAGCCAACAGCAGTTGATATGACTGACTGCTGTGTCCTGAAGGACACCAAGCACACAATATCTAGCTGTCAAATGCTTCTGGCTCACTTTCAAGAGAGGCTATTGAACTTCCAGGAAGGTAAACTGCAATAGAGGAAAAAACAGAACAATTCATTTAACCAAATCCGGAAATGCAAACAAACTTCAGTGTAAGTTGATATGCCGGGAAATTACTCTGTTCATCGAAAGTTTTCCCGAGAGGTCAAGATGAAAGATTTGATCATGAGAACTTACAACCTATTTGTTAAAAATGTAGATCTAGTCCACACTGCCTGGGTTTAAACCTTTGCTCTGCCTTTCAGTAGCTAGGGGGTTGGGGGTACTTCTCTCTGCCTCTATGTTCTCAGCTGTACATGCGGATAATAACAGCAATGACCTAACAGAGTCGCCATGAGGAGTAAATTAGTTTAGTCAACATGAACACTAGAAAGAATGTTTGACAAATGGCAAGTGTTCCGTGATGTTAGCTATCAGGATAAACAGCACATTATTCCCGATATTACATCCAATGTCGTGCCTGACTATCCACGGCCAAAAATAATTCAGAAAAATGTTTTGATTTTGAGCTTAAAGAGGCTTCTGGGACTCCTTTTGAACGTGATATTGATGGAGCAAGGAATACTGAAGTGTATGAGTGAATATATGCTGTTGTCAGCCACTGACATCTTCCTTGTTATTGTTTTGCTTCCACTTAATGTAGTGTGTCTTTTTTCCCACCAGGGCTGATGTCCAGTTACAATATCAGTAACTGAAATCTGTAAACCATTCTCCATTAACTGACCCTTAGTCCATACTGGGTCTCTAATAGTCACCTCTTAGCTGGTCTCCCAAGTATTCTTTGGCTTTGGCCTTCTTTGTTATTCACCAATGACAGATGTCTCTGACGGATGAAAATTGTATTACATTGCTCTCTGGGGGAAAGTATCCAATGGGTACCTGCTGCTCTTAGAAGAAAACCCCAAATCCTTCGCCTAGTCCACGGAATCTCCCCTCATATGCCACCTTTCTACTCTGTGCACCTGTGCTGCCCACTTGCGCTCCTTTCCTACCTGTCAATCCCTCTCTAGGGCGAAGTCCATCTTAATCAGAACCTTTGCTATACTCCTCGCTCTTCAGGAAGGAGGCTAACTTCTGCAGAATTGTCTGAAGTGTCATTTCTTTAGAGAAGTTTTCTCCAACACCAGATTTCAATCAGAGCTCAAGTTACAAGCGCCGCCCCCCCCCCCAACTTTTCTTTTTATTGCTCTGATCCCACTTTTTATTCTTTCTTCCTTTGGGTGATCATTTGCTTATGTCTCTCCCTCCACTCTCTCTTAAGTTCCGTAAGGGCCAAGGATAGTGCAACCCACCCCTCCCCCCATTTTTAAAAATATTAAATTCCTGATATCTGGCTCTCTCTATTTCTATGTATCTATATTTGCATATATTTGTAGATGGACAGCCATAGATGGTTATAACATTAGAATACAATATACATATAGTTCACAAATTAACACATTTTTACAAATAGATGCTCTCATGTTATCAGCACCCAGATCAAGAAGCAGAGCGTTCTGAACACCCAGTAGTTTCTCTTCTGCTCCTTCTGGTCACTCCCTTAAGACAATTATTCTTTGCACTCTTCATTGTGGATTAACTTTGCCTGTTTTTGAGCTGTGTATAACTGAAATTGATGACATGTACTCTTAAATCTGGGCTTCCCAGGTGGTGCTAGTTGTAAAGAACCTGCCTGCCAATGCAGGGGATGTAAGAGTCATGAGTTCGATCCCTGGGTCAAAAAGATGCCCTGGAGGAGGGCATAGCAACCCACTCCAGTATTCTTGCCTGGAGAACCCCACGGACAGAGGAGCCTGGTGGGCTACAGTCCATAGAGCCAGTCGCTAAGAGTTCGACATGACTGAAGCGACTTGTGCATGTACACACTCTTAAATATGGCTTCTTTTGCTCAAAAGTGCGAGTGAGAGATGTATCTATGTTGCATGTGTCCTAGAGCCCCTTTTCCTTATTGTATCACAGTCTGTTGTCTGAATATACCAAAATTTACTTATCCATTGTGCGACTGATAGACAGTGGGGCCGTTGACTGCTCAGGGTATGATAATACTGCTATGAGCATTCTTTGGCCTGTCCTCTGGCAGACATATGCACTGATTTCTCCTGGGTATGCAACCAGGAGTGCAACTGCGGTCACTGCAGCAATTCCCCCCCCCCCAACTTTTCTTTTTATTGCTCTGATCCCACTTTTTATTCTTTCTTCCTTTGGGTGATCATTTGCTTATGTCTCTCCCTCCACTCTCTCTTAAGTTCCGTAAGGGCCAAGGATAGTGCAACCCACCCCTCCCCCCATTTTTAAAAATATTAAATTCCTGATATCTGGCTCTCTCTATTTCTATGTATCTATATTTGCATATATTTGTAGATGGACAGCCATAGATGGTTATAACATTAGAATACAATATACATATAGTTCACAAATTAACACATTTTTACAAATAGATGCTCTCATGTTATCAGCACCCAGATCAAGAAGCAGAGCGTTCTGAACACCCAGTAGTTTCTCTTCTGCTCCTTCTGGTCACTCCCTTAAGACAATTATTCTTTGCACTCTTCATTGTGGATTAACTTTGCCTGTTTTTGAGCTGTGTATAACTGAAATTGATGACATGTACTCTTAAATCTGGGCTTCCCAGGTGGTGCTAGTTGTAAAGAACCTGCCTGCCAATGCAGGGGATGTAAGAGTCATGAGTTCGATCCCTGGGTCAAAAAGATGCCCTGGAGGAGGGCATAGCAACCCACTCCAGTATTCTTGCCTGGAGAACCCCACGGACAGAGGAGCCTGGTGGGCTACAGTCCATAGAGCCAGTCGCTAAGAGTTCGACATGACTGAAGCGACTTGTGCATGTACACACTCTTAAATATGGCTTCTTTTGCTCAAAAGTGCGAGTGAGAGATGTATCTATGTTGCATGTGTCCTAGAGCCCCTTTTCCTTATTGTATCACAGTCTGTTGTCTGAATATACCAAAATTTACTTATCCATTGTGCGACTGATAGACAGTGGGGCCGTTGACTGCTCAGGGTATGATAATACTGCTATGAGCATTCTTTGGCCTGTCCTCTGGCAGACATATGCACTGATTTCTCCTGGGTATGCAACCAGGAGTGCAACTGCGGTCACTGCAGCAATTTGGCAACAATGGATTGACAAAACATATGTTTTCTCATAAGTTTGTCATATGTTTTGTCAAAACCATCGTTGCAAAATTAAGGAAAAAAATGCAAGAATTTACATATTATAGGAGGAGCCTTTTCCTCTATTTCTGATGAGGAGTCTGCCAGAGTTCCCAGCTTGACTTTAGTCTCTTTTTCACTAAGTGTTTATGGACTGCAAAGATTCACAAAGATAGATGGATACAAATTGGCTGTCACAGAGCGTGGAAGGAATTTACAGGGAGAAGGGTATCCAGAGGTGCAAGGGCTCTTTGCTGGCAGGGCACCGAGGAGGGCTGATCTCAGCCCCAAAGAGTCTTCTGGGCTGGGACCTGTCCAGCCTCCTCCCACTGTCCACCCCTTCTCCTCTCCTTCTTGGTCCCCTGCCTTTCTGCCTGTCCTTGTATTCTAGAGGGAATAGGTTCCACAGATGAGTTTGCAAACCTCTCCATCATTTGTCTCCCAGGACTGAAGGTTCCCCCCAGATCCTGCTGCACTCAGATCAGCAGGGTTAGAAGGTGAGAGACTCATTCACAGGGGCTGATTGTTATGTATGATTGAGGGCTAGCAGGGGGCACTGGCCTGATTCAGCATTAGGATTTGAGTAGTGGCAGAAGGAGCTATGTGCTCCAGACTATGTCCACCTTTGGTGGGACAGTGACAAGCTCCACTCTGACTTCTCTCCTCTTTCATTAAGCTGCAGCCCTGCTACCACACCCAACCCTTGCTGCAAAGGTGTCACTAGCACCAGAGCGTGTAGATCCTAATTGCTCAGAAGCCAGGATGGAAGCCCCTGCAGTGGTCCAGCTGAGGGGTGGGCTGCCACGGAGGAAGGGGTTAGAAGTGATGGGCTCTGGGTTTAGGCAGGGTGGATGGGATTTTCTGAGGGACTAGATGTAGAAAGAGGTCAGTGAGGAGTCCGAAGCTTGGGGTCCACACAAGTGCCTGCCTGGTGACTACCTCCTGGGGTGAGAACTCAGCTCATTCAGGAGGCTGCTGAGAGATGGTCCAGGGAGGGGTGACCACTGAGCCAGGGAGGGGGAAGAGGCGGAAGGGATGGATTTGAAGGGAATCAGAGGTCAACTGGACAGCACTTGGGAAGGGGGCAGATGGACTCAAGGGGAAACTGAGTCAATTCAGCATGGAGCATCATGTTTCCGTCCTGCTGCTTAACCCTAAGCCCCACCTTTATCTCCCCGGATCCCATGTGAGGCTTTATCTAGCTGTGCTGATGGCTTCCTGGTTTCCCTAGGGCATCTATAATGTGGCTGCAAGCAGAGCCCTGAGGGACGCTGTGAGCAGATGGCAGGGAGCTTGGCTGGCACCTCATCGCTGAAGGTAGAAATGCTTAACCTCCTCCAGAAATATTCTTGTAGAAACACTGGGAAGAATAATTTTATCAGCTATCTGGGTATCCCAGACTCAGTCAAGTAGAGACATAAAATGAACCATCTCAGTTGGTAAGGACCTATCCCCCGGGCTCTCACTGCTTCCAAGAAGACACAAGATAAAGACTGGCGGAGCTCCTGTTCAAGCAGATGGATGCCCCTAAAGCACTGCTTGAACTCATTATCTTCCAAAACACTCCTTTATCATGCTTGAGGACTGGTTGGAGTGGGTAGGAGAGTCAATAATGAACATTGGAGATTTAATATTTAAAATTTTAAGTCTGATCTAATGAAGCATACTTTATATTCAGTAAAATGTACCTTTTTCAGACCTATAGGATGATAAGTTAGGACAGTTGTATAACCACCACTATAAATGAAATACAGAGCATTTCCTTCTCCCTGAAAAGTACCCTGGGGTCTCAGCACAGACAGTCCCCTCCCCCAGCCTGCAGAAGGCTCTGCCTCAAACAGTGCAAATGCCCCTGAGATGACCACACTGGTGGGTACTGAATGTCTGACTGCAAGGACAATTCTCTTGTAGACAGGAAACACTGGGTGAGGGCCAATTGAGGATGGAGTGGCGGGTGCCCGACATATAACTGAGTCCCTGAGATGACTGAGACTGGAGTCTAGAGGGGGAACTGGGATGAACCTGAGCTGGGTGTGGAGAGCGGGGTAAATAGTGGAGGGTGCGAAACCAGAGAGCAAAGGAAAACTCAGCATCCAACATGGAGTCCCATGGGTTCTTCAGGCTGGACACTCACTGGCCAAAGTGTCAGGAGTATCTCCTGACTGAAGGAATATGGACTGGGATCATGAAAGAGGGGACACAGTGGGGGCGGTCTGATGGCATTGCTAGCTTGTGGATCCCAGGCAATGTGTGTGTGTGAGTATACATCTGTATTTGGAGACCATGGCAAGGTGCTTGTCCATCTCCAGACATCCTAGCTGACTCACACTCTCGATGGAGAGCCTTAAAATCTCCTCTGTTTGTGCATGTGGGAAACCACCTCCGCTCCTCAACTGCAGCCCCTGCTGCAGCCCAAGCAGCGGGTGCCGGGGGCTGACATCCCAGCCGGGAGCTCAGCTCATGCGTCACCCAGGCTGGGGCAGCCACGCATTCTTAGACACTCTATGTCATGGAAAGAAAGGTGAAATGCTCCGTCTGCCTCACTCGGCAGGCATCACCACTCCAGCAACAAAGGTGGGGGCTTTGCTGGTGGTGAGAGGCTCTTTCTCCTCTTAGGGGGTGGGGAGAGTCTTTAAGATTCCAGAATCGATGGTGGTATTAAGTTGGAGGAATTTTTCAAATCATTGTCCTGCAGAAGCCTCTGCGAACTACCCTGCAGTACACAATTCTCATAGAGACTTAGTTGGAGGAGAGGGACACACTTTCTTCGCATCGTTGTCTGCTTTAATGGATGAATGTGCTCAAACCTCCAGCCCCAGTGTGTGCCAGGTGTGTGTGAGAGAGAAAGAACCGGGGGCACAGTCGCCAAGGTCTTTCCACGTGGGAGCTCACAGCCTCACAGGAGTGGGCTCCCAGGGAGTGAACAGCAGGGCTAGGCACTGGGAGGGGCCTTGGTGGCCAGGACTGGTCCCTGCTTCCATGGTCCCAATTTTACTTTCTCTGAGCCTGTGACCTTTACAAATGACCATCTCAGCGGTTCAGGCTGCGGTAACAGAAGTTCCATGACTGGAGTGGCTTGTAAACAATAAACATTTCTCTCTCTCAGTTCTGGAGGCTGGAAGACCAGGGTCACAGAGCCACAAGTTTGGGTGTGTGGTGAGGTTCAAGACTGGAAGCAGCTGGGAGGTCTGTGGGGCCTCTTTCTATAAGAGCACGAATCTTATGAGGGCAGAGCCCTCGTGGCCAAAACCCCATCTCCTAAAACCATCACCTTGGGGGCTGGATTTCAACATGTGAAATTAGTGGGGAGGACACAAAATTAAAGTCATAGCAATGACTTTGCAATGCTGCCATCAAGAGGCGGAGCCTGCTTGCTTGGATCTGGGCTGACCTTGCAGTTTGCTTTGGCCAATAGAAGGTGAGGAGTTGAGGGAGGCTGTGCCTGTCAAGAGGCTATGTGTACAGCCCTCTTCTTTCTTAGAGCCCCGCTTCTTGGGTGCGAACAAGCCTAATCACACCAAGGCCTAATCTGCTAGAGGATGAGAGTCCAAGTGGAGAAGAGCTCAGCTGTTCAAGCTGAAGCTGTTCTAGACCAGTCAACAGCCAGCTGATCCCGAACACAAGAGTCGATCCCAGATCAGCAGCAGAGCTTCCTAAACCACAGCTGAGCACAGACTCAAGGTTGTGCCCAGCCAAGAGCTGCAGGGCCACCTGGCTCACCTGTCTTCCTCCTGAAAGACCAGTCTCACCTCCCCTCCCCTTCCTCCAGTGGGTCAAGCTTCCCCAAATACCTCATTTCCAGAAACTCTGCCAAAAGCCCCATGATGACAGCCCATCCCCCAAATAAAGCATGTCTTTTACTTTCTAGTTAGTAATACTGCTATCAGCCAGTGTTACTGCCTCTTGTCCTGTGCCAGGCATTGTTTCGAGTGCTTTCTGTCCATGCACACGTTTGTTCTGCACAGCAACCATACGAGTGCCCATGTCACAGGGTGATTGTCCATGCAGGCCCTGAGTCACATGTTCTGCACTTGAGTCCTGACTCTGTCCATGTCTTGGCTGTATAATCTTTTGCAATTTACCTCCCCTCTCTGTGCCTCAGTGCCCTATGGATAGTGACAGCATCTACCTCAGAGTGTCATTATGAGGAATAAATGAGTTCATTCATGAAAGTCTTATGCCTGATGCACAGAGAATGCAGTTAAGTGTTAGTATTATCACACCCATTTTTAAGATGAATTATTAAATAACTGAGGTGTTGAGAGGTTAAGGAACTTTCCCAGGGTTCCATAGCAGGTCAGTAATTATGATATTGTTTCTGCAGCATATCACAGTTAAAATCTTGTGTTGACTGGTTCTCACTGCAGCCTGATGAGGTAGATTGTTTCCATCATTTTATGGGTGAGACATCTGAGGCTCAGAGAAGGGAAGTAACTTTCTCAAGGTCACACAGCTGACTTGAGGGCGAGCTGGCTCTCTTGTCTGACATGGCTTCTTTATCCAAGAGGTTGACCCTACACCTCTGCTCAAAGCAGCTGTTAGGTCAGCCTAGTATAATGGCAGAACCCCTGATCATAGCCTTATGTCTGAGCCCTGACCGAGCATTTTCCCTCCTCCCTGCTTTCTCCCCACCTGCCCCGCCCTCCCCCCTGCCCTGGCGAGGGAACCCCTGGTGTAGCTGTAATGGGCTGCAGCTCCCCAGGGCCACCTATAGTCTTAGTCCTGTAACTCTAGATCCAGCTCTCTCTCTTCTACACCAAGCAAGGCCTTGCTGGTTGGCTTTCCCATGCCATTTCTAAGTGATTGGCAGTGGCTTCCTAGAGTTCTGTTAAGGATTCTGAGGCCATGTGGCAAAGAAGTCTGTAATTGATTTGTTATGTCTGCTGTGGGGGCAAGAAGGGCAGGGGTAATATGTATGGCGTATGTGTTTGCCACTGATACCCAATCCTCCATTAGTTTATTGTGAACTACAGAACATCTGTTTTCACTCACACTCTTTCTCTAAGTCACAGCATTATTGTCATATCTTCCAGGAAGCCTTCCTTGTTACCTGAGTCCAACAAAATCGCCTGCATCTGTGCTCCTGTAGGTGTCCTCTCCTCTTGCACTTAACTTTGCTGGACTATAACCATCTGGCTGCTCGTCGTGTTTACCATTAACCTCGAGCTCTGTGAGCTCTCAGAATCTGTCTGGCAATTGGAGCTGGTCATTTCTGGGATCTCCTCTAAGTAGCGCTCCATTTTTCAGTAAACTGCATTAAGACGATTCACACCAGTGTGGTCTCAGAGGTCAAGGAAGTGAGGGCAGAATTCACAAAGACTGTAACTGCCTGAGCTCTGCAGCCCACCTAGCATCATGTCCTACAGGTTATTGGTCACAGCAGGACACAAGTCCAGCCCAGTTTTAAGGGCTAGGGGGAGTAAGCTTTTTTTCATGTATGGAGTTGCAATATAATCACAGAGATATTTTCAATCTGCTATAAATTGTAAGGTTTTTTCCTTCTTTGTTTTAAAGATTTAGTAATGTACATCAACTTTATTTAAAAAAAAATAGGTAATATTTGCTTGGTTTTGTTTGGTCATTTTCATTTCAATCTTTTTTATTTCTTCTGCTTTAATGAATATGTGGTTTAACTCTTAAAATCCATCTAAAAGTATATATATTTTCTAACCTTTGTTACATTTTTTAAAAAGTTATTTTTTCTTAGGAACTAGTTTTCATGTTAGAACATTAATTTTATCCTTATGTTATTTGATGTATTATAATCTCTGTTGCATAGATTTACTGGTACTTCTTATCTGTCACTGGATTGGACAGAATTGAAGAGTAAGTGTCAATTTTGTTTTGGAATTCAGACAACACCCGAACTAGGAGAAAGTACAGGAAAATGTAGATAAATGTATTTTTAGGAAGTGTTTAATCTTTTGCAATTTACCTCCCCTCTCTGTGCCTCAGTGCCCTATGGATAGTGACAGCATCTACCTCAGAGTGTCATTATGAGGAATAAATGAGTTCATTCATGAAAGTCTTATGCCTGATGCACAGAGAATGCAGTTAAGTGTTAGTATTATCACACCCATTTTTAAGATGAATTATTAAATAACTGAGGTGTTGAGAGGTTAAGGAACTTTCCCAGGGTTCCATAGCAGGTCAGTAATTATGATATTGTTTCTGCAGCATATCACAGTTAAAATCTTGTGTTGACTGGTTCTCACTGCAGCCTGATGAGGTAGATTGTTTCCATCATTTTATGGGTGAGACATCTGAGGCTCAGAGAAGGGAAGTAACTTTCTCAAGGTCACACAGCTGACTTGAGGGCGAGCTGGCTCTCTTGTCTGACATGGCTTCTTTATCCAAGAGGTTGACCCTACACCTCTGCTCAAAGCAGCTGTTAGGTCAGCCTAGTATAATGGCAGAACCCCTGATCATAGCCTTATGTCTGAGCCCTGACCGAGCATTTTCCCTCCTCCCTGCTTTCTCCCCACCTGCCCCGCCCTCCCCCCTGCCCTGGCGAGGGAACCCCTGGTGTAGCTGTAATGGGCTGCAGCTCCCCAGGGCCACCTATAGTCTTAGTCCTGTAACTCTAGATCCAGCTCTCTCTCTTCTACACCAAGCAAGGCCTTGCTGGTTGGCTTTCCCATGCCATTTCTAAGTGATTGGCAGTGGCTTCCTAGAGTTCTGTTAAGGATTCTGAGGCCATGTGGCAAAGAAGTCTGTAATTGATTTGTTATGTCTGCTGTGGGGGCAAGAAGGGCAGGGGTAATATGTATGGCGTATGTGTTTGCCACTGATACCCAATCCTCCATTAGTTTATTGTGAACTACAGAACATCTGTTTTCACTCACACTCTTTCTCTAAGTCACAGCATTATTGTCATATCTTCCAGGAAGCCTTCCTTGTTACCTGAGTCCAACAAAATCGCCTGCATCTGTGCTCCTGTGGTGTCCTCTCCTCTTGCACTTAACTTTGCTGGACTATAACCATCTGGCTGCTCGTCGTGTTTACCATTAACCTCGAGCTCTGTGAGCAGAGACCATCACTAGCTGCTTAACTGTAGTATTCCCAGCACCTCAGAATGATGCATGGTGAACACAAAGTTAAATACATATGCAATGGATGAATGCAGGCATGAAGGAATGAGTATGGTGCTGAGTTCAGAATGGCTTTCCATGTCTCTGTCTGAGGCTTGCTTTCTCACCGAGCCACACTTTCTGTGTTTGTCATTGGCCAGAGCGAGGCTCCTGACTTTCTGGAAGCACAAGAAATACTTAGTGCCCAAAAGGGCCCCCTGTAGCAGCCGCTCCTCCCTCCCATCCCCCTGACCTCGAAGTATCACCTGTTGGAGGCAGCAAGAAATAGTGCAGTGATGTTTACAGCATTTCACCGACCATTTCACGGGGAGAAGTGCACAGCCACATCTTTGCTGTGGATATTTGTTTTCCTGATACCACTATAAGGGGCTAGATGTGGAAAGGTCTGGTCTGTTGGGCACCTCTGCAGCTGAGGAAAGGATGGGGCTGCTGAAAAAGATTTGAGGAAGAGAAAGATGCAAGGTGCTTCTCCCATCTTGCAGAGAGGAGGAAAGGCAGTTGGGAAAGAGTGGGTGGTAGGGGAAATCGGGAAGGAAACAAGTATGTCCAGAGATTAGTGTGTCTGAGCCTTTATTGATTCATTCTTTCATTCATTCACTTGACTTATCTTTCTTTCTTTCTTTTTTTCCATTGACTTTGAAGTTTAATGACTAGCTCAGGGACAATCACTACATTTTTGTATTTATAGAAAATCAGTACCAGCGAGATTCATTATGCATCAAGTAGCAGTTTATTTAACATAATGATTTTTCACTTATTACTTTCTCTGGTATTTATCCATTTAAATGTTTAGTGAAGAGGAGGTGAGGAATTCATTAATAATGCCCCTCACTCTTCACTTTTTTTTTTGTTGTTTATTTTTAATTGAAGGTAATTGCTTTACACATTGGTTCCATTTCTGCCATACCAACATGTATTAGTCATAGGTATACACAGGTCCCTGACACACCTTTCTTGTGTACCCACTATGTGCTAGGCACATGCTAAGCATTCCTGTTACCATGGAGAAAAAGGTGAACATCATTCCTGCCCCTCGCAGCTTATACTCCATCCAGATGGACATTGCTATGTAAAGATAGATGTAAGAATTCTCCCAGGAGGGTTTGAGTGGGTGGGGTGAGTGCAGGGGATGCAGGAATGGAGAGGAGACAGAAGTTGCAGCCAGTTACGCTTGCTCAGCACTTTTTCTTCATTTTTCCAGTCTAGCATCCTGCTTCCCTTTAGGGGAGGAATCTCTTTCCACCCTTGTGCAGTCATGGTGAATTAAACCAAAGTGCCTGCCCCTCTTGAGCCACTCAGCTCCTCCCTCTCTTGGGACTTTGAATTTTGAACCCAGTGAGGCAAAAAATATAACCCAGCAGTTGGGGAGCATTCATGCCAGTGGCAGAGTTATGCTGATGCTGTGAACCCTTTCTGCTATTTAAACCCATAGAACTCCCCTGGTTACTATGATTGAGAATAAATCACCAAGTTTTCCTTTGATTCTGTGAATTATCTGATAAGCTCCAAGAACTTCCTTTCTTGTGTAAGCTAGCCACAGTCAGCTCCTATTGCTTGCCACTAAAGACCTCTGATTGGTTCAGTTGCCCTCTTAGGCCCTGCTCATATGCTTCCTGGTGTCAAGGTCAATGGTTCTGACAATGCTGACCCAGAGCATTGGGCCTCTAAAAATTCTCTCCACATGTTTCAAAAACTCCATACACTCCTCATAGGATTTTTTTTTTTTTTCTGAATTGTGCTATAGTGCAAGGATTAGCAAAATTTTTCTGCAAAGGGCCAGATAGAATGTATTTGAGTCTGGGACAGCTGAATGATGTTTTAGTTTCCTATGCTGAGTAATGGCTTATCACAAATGTATTAGCTTTAAACAACACATATTTATTATCTCTCAATTTCAGTTGACCAGGACCTGGGCATGGATTAGTTGGGTCCTCTATGGAGGGTCTGCAGCCAGGTGAATGACTGGGCTTCATTCTTATCTGGGAGTTCAACTTGGAAAGAAGCCACACTCAAGTTCACATGGTTTTTTGGCAGAGTTAAGTTCCTTGTGGCTGTAGGACTAAGGCTCTCAGCTCCTAAGACCCCCTGCAGTTCCCTGACATGTGGCCCTTGCTATAGGCAATTCACATCATTGTTTGTTGTTTTCTCAAGGCCAGTAAGAGTCTAAATCTCTCTCTCCATTCTGTTTAGACAGAGCTTTACACAGAGTAACAACCAAGGGAGCAATATCCTGTCACCTTGGCCTTATAATGTAACCCACCAATCAAGGGAGCAGCATCCCATCACCTTTGCTGCAATCGATTGGTCTGAAAGCAAATCACAGGTTCTACCCAAACTCAAGAGGAGGGGACTCTACAAGGCTATGACTCATGAGGAGCAATGTCTTTGGGTTTCTTGACTTTGTAACATCTATTAAACTCTGCATTTATAGTGCAGAAGCAGCCATATACAATATGTAAACAAATGAGCATACCTATGTTCCAATAAAATTTATTTACAAAAACAAGGTAAAGGCCAAGTTTGGCTCATGAATTGAATTTCTTTGATTTTTACAGTAATATTGGTGGTCTTCACCAAGAGGTTTTTTTTTATATATAAGAATAGTATTCACTATTTCATTTAACATTCTTTTTATGTTAAATCTTAGAATGAATTTCTTTCTAGTAGCTGTGTTTTTCTTGAGTAATTGGCTGGTTTTAATCATAGGAACATTATGATTTGTAAAAAAAATATTGAAGTAAAATATGATGGCAAAAATATGTGAAACACTGATTTTAAAATTTGATCAGGTTTCCTTCTTCACTGTGGTTGCTAGGAATCTCAAAGCCAAAGTACAATCTTCTATACCAAACATAAAGGATTCCACTATATGCATTTTTTCTCTATTTTCTTTGTTCCTAGTGCCATTTATTGTTCTAATCTTGATTTCTCTTCTTTTGCTGACATAATCTGTGTCTTCTTGCTGCACTGTATGTGTCAAAATCTTAAATCATCTCTCTATAAGGTGGGGAAAATGTTTTATAGAAGCAAAAAGAATCATCTTTTAATATATATATTGCATTTAAATATGAATAATCCATGTATCCAGGCTAGGGTGAATAATAATTCAATGAAAGGACATTCAGGTTCTCCTCTTATTGATATTAAACCTGAGGAAAGAGTTGAAAAATTTCTTCTCCAGGGAATATTTCTGGGTTCTTCTTAATTATTCTAAGCCTTGATTTGGAGGAGATTAATACCAGCTCAGGGACAGTGCAGACTGCCCTGTGCTGCACCTGGGTGGGGCTGGGCTGGGGCAGGGATACTGGCTCTGTGTTTCTGGACCCATGAGATCATGAGCTGTATCCTACAAGGGTGCTATTGTACCTGGCGCCTCACTGGTGATTCACATCGGGCCATCTCCCTCCAAGATTTCTTGCAGCCTGGGGAAGGCAGCTGTAGAATGGTTCTCTGGTGAAATCATCGGGCCCAAATGGCAGCTGTTAGCCTCAACCTGCACACTCAGGTCCCAGACTCATCTCCTGGGGTGGAGGTACTGAAGGACAAGATGAATGCCTCAGTCAGCAGCAGTGATGCTGGGCCTCTTGGCCCAAGAGGCCTGAGGTTACCTAGCTCGCATGACCTTCCAGAGAAACCTGGCCCTTAGAACTGGGTTATGAGACAAGCTTTCTGATGCCAAGGATTTTGGCTTCCCTTCTTCCAAGCCATGAATACCCCAGAATCTTGGGATTTTTCTTGGGAGCAATGTGTGCATCCAGCAAATATGTACTGATTGGTCTAGAGAGGTAGGGTAGCATGACGGTTAGGAGAAAGTGCTCTCAAGTGCTCTCAAGCTGCCTGGTTGGAACTTTACCTCTGACCGCAATAGCTATCAGACCTGGACACATTTACCTGGTCTCTCTTTGCTTCCTTACATGGAAAATGGGGATTAAGACAGATGTTGACTCTGTCTTAAGTCCATGCTTTCTCTTCCCATTTACCTTCCCTGGGAGAAGCTAGCTGCCATGCCATGAAGGTACTCAAGCACCCTAATGAACAAATGCATGTGGTAGAAAATCCGGGCTTTCTGCCAATGGCCATGCAAGTGAACCAACTTGGAGGTAGGTCCTTGAGCCCCAGGCAAGCCTTCAGATGACTCCAGCCCATGCCTACATCTGGACCATAACCTCATGAGAGATCCTGAGCAAGAATCTCATGGTTAACATATTTCCTGTTTCCTGATTCTCAGACACTGTGCAAGATGATGAATATTGGCTGTTAAGCCACCAAGTTCTGGCAATAATATGATAGGTACAGGCCTTCCCTGGTGGCTCAAGTGGTAAAGAATCTGCCTGCAATGAGGGAGAACTGAGTTTGATCCCTGGGTTGGGAAGATCCCCTGGAGGAGGGAATGGCAATCCACTCCAGTATTCTTGCCTGCAGAATTCCATGGACAGAGGAGCCTGGTGGCCTACAATCCATGGGATTGCAAAGAATCAAACGTGACTGAGTAACTAACACGTACACTTTCACTTGATATATACTGATAACTAATATGGATTTTTTTTTTTTTCTGTCTTCAAGGCAGACGTGGTTTCTGCCATCACGGAGGTTAAGTTCTAGTTCAGTTCAGTTCAGTTCAGTTGCTCAGTTGTGTCCAACTCTTTGCAACCCCATTAACCGCAGCATGCCAGGCCTCCCTGTCCATCACCAACTCCTGGAGTCCACCCAAACCCATGTCCATTGAGTCGGTGATGCCATCCAACCATCTCATCCTCTGATGTCCCCTTCTCCTCCTGCCCTCAATCCCTCCCAGCATGAGAGTCTTTTCAAATGAGTCAGCTCTTCGCATCAGGTGGCCAAATTATTGGAGTTTCAGCTTCAACATCAGTCCCTCCAATGAACACTCAGGACTGATCTTCTTTAGGATGGACTGGATTGGATCTCCTTGCAGTCCAAGAGACTCTCAAGAGTCTCCCCAACACCACAGTCCAAAAGCATCAATTCTTCGGCACTCAGCTTTCTTCACAGTCCAACTCTCACATCCGTACATGACCACTGGAAAAACCATAGCCTTGACTAGACAGACCTTTGTTGGCAAAGTAACATCTCTGCTTTTTAATATGCTGCTAGTGGGGCATAGAAATGAGAAAGCTAACAACTACATTGCAGAGTGAAAATGCTATAAAAAAGCCCAGGATGGGGTAGGAGTATATAGGAGAGCTGGATGTGGTTTGAGGCTGATGGCCATTACAGGAGGGGCCTACTGCCAGCAACATCTAAGTTGCATCTTGAAGAAAGAGCAGAGTTAGTCAGGTGAGCAAAGGAAATGGGGAAGGGCATCTAAGAAGAAGGAACAGCATGCGCAAAGGCCTGGAGGTGAGCAATGGCAAGTAGGGGCAGGGGTTGGAAAGGGGCCAGATGACATTGGTTCTGGGCTCCATGATAATGAAGTTTGGGCTTTGAACAGTTTTAGTCAGGATAAGATTTGCGTTTCTTTCTTTCTTTGACTGCACTTGGTCTTAGTTGCAGCACTTGGGGATCCTCAGTCTTCACTGTGGCACGTGAAATCTTCAGCTGTGGCATGTGAATTCTTAGCTACAGCATGTAGGATTTAGTTTCCTGGCCAGGGACTGAACCCAGGCCCCCTGCATTGGGAGTGCAGTTAGCCACTGGACCACCAGGGAAGTTTCAAGATTTGCATTTTAAGAAATAACAGTCTGACTATACACGAAAAATAGTTTGGAGTAGGATTAGAAAAAAAAATGAAACCTAAATATTATTTCTATTTACTTGTTCTCTGATGGCATTATGAATTACCACACATGTATAGAGTAAAAAAAAAAAAAAAAGAAATCACTCCAAATACATTGAAAATGACAGTCTTTATTTAAAATAATTATGTTATTCCAAAAAAGTCTAATAGGATGGCATGGTATATTTGAATGTACCATAATTGATTTAAATTATCTCCTGTTGATGGGTGGTGAGATTAGTTTTTATTTTTCACTCTTGTACATACTTCTAAGGTTGATGTGAGAAGGGTCTCCAAGAATCTTGCAAAGCGAGTTTTATTTTCTGGTGGTCTTGAGTAAGGAATGAAGCTGCATGTCAGAGCCAGAGTATAGAGCAGAGGTGGTAGATTGAGCCCCAGCCACCCAGCATATTGGTGACATCATCTCTTGTATTTTCTGAGACATTCCTGACTCAGAACATTCCACCTCATTGGGGCCATATATCCTGAGTTTTTGTTTGGAAATATCATCAGCCCTCCATGCCATGAACTTCACGCTTCAGCAACCCTTACTGGCTTCCCACATCCCACACCTGCTCGGCGGTTCTACTTCCCTGCCTTTGCTCATTCAGGGCCCTCTGCTGGGAACGCTTGCCCCTCCTCTTTGTCCATCTACTTCCTTTTCACCGTTCTTCAATGTCTCCTCCAAGAAGGCTTTGCTAATCTCCTCCTACCCAGACTGGGTTGGGATCTTCTCCTTCGTGTAGCCACAGTGTCTGTGCTTACTTCGTTCACTGGACTTAGCCTTTTATGGCTCTCGCTCCATCTTTCAAGGGCAAAGGATCAAGGATTAAAAAACAAAGCAAAACCAACACTTATATAGTGACTGGAATATTTGGGGCATTGAGCAAAATTGTATCAAAAGGATAAATGAATCAATGAGTCCTGGTGGAAAAGATGAGTAAGTGAATTGTTCTAGGGCCAGGGTTTTGCGGGACAGAACTAGCCTCTCTGGACAAGGAAACTGAAATTGCCAAGAGGGCTGAAGTGGTTGATGAGGGAGTGTGTGCTGGACAGAGAGAAAGTGAAGAAAGAAAGGCTGGCAGATTGAACACGAAGAAGCAAGGGCCAGAGGGCTCTGTGGATTTGAAGGACAGGTGTGGTGAGAGTAAAGCCAGCACTGGGTTGATTGGTAGTGGTTCTTAAACTCATCTGTGCATGAGTGTCATCTAGTGAATGTGTAAAATGTATGGATTTCTGAGTATGTCTCTTAGTGATTCTGAACCAATAGGTATGAGGTGAGGTCTGGGATCTATATGTGTAACAAATATCCCAGGAAGTTCTCATTTGAGTGGTCTATGCACCACCTTTGTTTAATTTCTGAAATGAGGCTTTGGGCATAAAGTGAGTTGTCTGATTTTTGGATTTCAGCTATGGAGCCATCCTTCTGAAGCCCGTGTTCAGGTATGGCCACAGGAGCATGTGATTGGAGCAGGAATGCAGTGGTGGTAGGTGGAGATGAAAATCAAGAGCTGGAATAGATTATCCATGGGACAGTTACCAGGAGGGCTTAGGGAGACGAAGGACTGAGCACCTTGGACCAAAGTCTTCCATGAATGAAAGGGATTTTCCAGAGGGGTGGGAGATGATCTCCAGGTTGGGGTGGAAATTTGACAAACTAATAACTACAGTTCTTGGCTGTGAAGACCAGTGTGAGCTATGGAGAGGAGCCTGACTAGAGCTAATTGGAAGAGAGGGGGTTATGTTGGAATTATAATGACTTGTAGAATATATCCCAACCCTGTCTGCTTCTCTGTGTTGTCATTACTTCCACTCTGGTCCATACCACCATCTCCCTTCCGCTGCAGCTGCAGTAGCCACCTAAGGGGTCTTCCTGCTTGATCCAGCCCCTCCTAGCCCATGCTTTGCTAGTAACCAAAGGGATTGCACTAAGAGTAAAATCAGACCATAGCCCTCTCCAACTTTAAAACCCTCGTGTGGCTTCTCATTACTCTTGGAAAAAGATTCCCCACGCCGTCCTGTAGCTTCAGTGGTTCTTGAACCCAGGTCCCCACCTCTCACCTATAGCTCTCTCTTCCACTCTTCCATCATGTCTGTGTGTTGCTGGAACAGACCAGCTCCTCCCCATCTCACAGTCTTTGCACTGGTTATTCTGCTCGCCTTAAATGCTTTCTCCCACTTTGCCATGTCTTGCTCTCCTCTTATTCAGAGTCCAAGTGACCTTGCAATCTGGAGCCAACTTGTCTCCTACCCCAGTTGCTGTCACACAACCCTGCTTTGTTTTCTTCAGAGCATGAACCACCATGTGAAGTTACATGTACATATTCACGTGTTCAATCTCTGCTTATCCCCAAAAAAATGTCAACTCCATGGGAGAAGCCTGCTGTCTGCTTTGTTTGATTCTGTATCCTCTGCACTGAGAATAGAGCCAGGCACTTCACAGGTGCTCAATAAAGATTCACTGCTTTGAAAAAACATCAGCAACAAAAGTAGAACATGTCTAAATGAAAATGCTAAGTCCGTGGAGAAGCGGAGAGTCAGGTGATCATGATCCATGCAACGTTTGTAATCCATCGTCTCTTAGAAGAAAGCTACGTTCTCTTCTGATAAAACTAGACTTGGAGGAAAAACTTGTTAAAAGATACGAAGGCTTGATTCAGGATGGGAAGGCCTTAGAGCACATGTCTCCAATTAGGTCTCCATCAGGGAAATTAGAGGAAGGGACATGACATATAGTGGATACTTAAAAGGGCCCAGGCTGTGCTGGGGTCATGAAATAAAGGCACTTATTGTAGACTTACAGGGTGGCACCATGTGGCTCAGGGGTAAAGAATCCATCTGCCGAGCAGGAGATGCAGGTTTGATCCCTGGGTTGAGAAGATCCCCTGGAGAAGGAAATGGCAACCTCCTCCTGTATTCTTGTCTGGGAAATCACATGGACAGAGGAGCCTGGTGGGTGATGTCCACAGAGTTGCAAAGAGTTGGACACAGCTGAGCAGGCACCCATTGTGGATTTACTGGGTGGGAGCATTCCAGTTACATGGGACATTCTTTCCATCCTCACAGTGACCCTCCAGGGCTGGCTCTGCTGTGGACCCATAGTACAGAAGAGGAACCGAGGTCTCAAGATGAGCACCTGCCTGAGAAAGCACCGCTGGAAATGACTGGAGCTCAGACTTCAATCCTTTTTTTCTCCTTGATTTAAAGCTCGATATTATATAGTCTTACATGTAACATACACAGCTGCCATGAATCGCATGTTCACAAGGGCCAGGCCCAGGGCTAAGGCTTTAGGTAAAGGCATGTTTATCAGCCAAGACTGAAATCCACATCTTCAGCCGCTTCTCACCTCATGGCCTACTGAGTAGCTTGGCCATCCTCTGCCTTTGCTTTCTGGTTTATTATCCCAGGAGCAGAGATCAATACAGGTGTGTGAGTGACTCATCTGTTACCAGCAAAATAAAGGCGCCGGAAGGTTTTTGCTGATTTGAGAGGTGTAATGCTTTTTGCTTGGCATTGAAATGCTATGTTCCGTTTACAAGGATACTTCAGGTATTTATGGCTTGCCCACTAATTATTTGATGCTTGCAGTGGACTTATTTTTGGGTCCTGGAGTCAGGGAAAAATGGGGTCAAATCCTGACTCTCTCACTTATTAGCTGGGAGACAACGCCTTTCGAGGCCTCTTTCACTATTTCTGTGTGTGGGGAAAATAGAAGTGGCCTGTGTCATACTAGTGGAGCTTGATTGTCATCATACACTTGAAGTGGTGCCTGTAAAGTGCTCTCAGTATGTGTTAGCTATTGGTAATACTTTTATCATCATTATTGTATCGAAACAAGGGCTGTCCTGGGCCAGACTGTAGGAGAGAGAGGTCTGGGAATAGGATGATGGGGAGGAGATTGTGTCAACTGCATTGGAGGCTTTAAACATTTAAGCCCAACGATCCTGACTGCTCACACTTCCTACACCTATAAAATAGCAATGGCAATCCTCTCTCTTGGGTGTAAAAATTAAATGAAAACATCTACAAGGGTAAAGATAATAATGACAAAAATTTATAAACCTTTAATATGTTGTAGGCAGTATTCTGAGACTTTCTTGTTTGTTGTTTAGTTGCTAAGTCGTGTCCAACTTTTTTGTGACCACATGGACTATAGCCCTCCAGGCTCCTCTGTCCATGAGATTTCCCAGGCAAGAGTACTGGAGTGGGTTGCCATTTCCTCCTCCAGAGGATCTTCCAAACCCAGGGATGGAATTTGCACTAACAGGCAGATTTTTACCACTGAGCCACCAGGGAAGCCTGTTCTAAGACTTTAATGTGCATTAACTCAGTAGGTCCACAAGGCAAATAGTCTGAAGTTGATGCTGTTAAAATCTCCATTTTGAAGATGAGGGACTGGAGGGGAATGTTTGTCTGGGATGTCACAGGGGTTCATTAAATATTTCTTAGATATTGAGAACTTTCAGGAGAAAAAACTTTTCTTTATTCTGCCTACCTCCTGGTACAGAATAAGTGCTCAGTGTTTTTATTGCTGAATAAGTGATATAGATCAGAGGTTGACTGACTTTTCTGTGAGGGCTCCATAGCAGCTATCTTGGGTTTTGTGTTTTAAACACAAACTATGTTGGGTTTTAAGTTCTAACTTCTCAACTCTCTGTTGTAGCACAAAAGTGGCCATAGACTATGTAGAAATAAATTAGCACGGCTGTATTTTGATCAAGCTATTTCTAAAAGCAGGTGGCAGTACAGATTTGGCTGTGGACTGTGGTTTGCCCCACTTTCATGTAGATGCTGATAAACAGTACTATTTATTAAATGCATCATCTTTGCTAGGCTGTTCAGAGTAACTTCATGCTCTATCTCCTGAGATACCAGTGAGGAAAGGGGACTCACTGGGTTTAAGTAACCTGTCCAGGTCTGCCAAACTGCAAATCTTAGATAAAGGAGATCATGTTAAGGATTTTGGAATGTGATCCAGACGAAAGTATGTCTAGATCCTTATTACTCAAAGTCTGGTCCATGGCCCAACAGCCATGGGATCAACTGGGACCTCCTTCAAAATGCACAATGTCAGCTCCTAACTCTAATCTTAATACTATTCCAACCTACTGAATCAGAACCTACATTTTCCCTGTTTTATGTGGTGGATAATAGGTTTGTCTAAATTCAAACCGTACACTTAAGAAGACTGCTTTTTGGTATGTAAATTATAGCCCAATAAAGTGATTGAGACAAATAAAAAAAGAATCTACATTTTCCTAAGCCTCTAAAGTAACTCTCATTCATATTAAAATTTGAGAAGTAAAACAAGACAAAGATCCAACACTGTTCAATATCCTGAAATTTTTAGCTTTTGTAAGATAGCAAATCATCATATGGTTAAGCTTTTTATTCACCTTGCAGGTGGATATAAACTGACTGTTGGCATGTGGCTGATAGAGTAAGAGGCAAAAACAGCTGTGAGGAAAGATACATTTAGACGCCAAATAGGAGCTGTATTGGAGAAGGCAATGGCACCCCACTCCAATACTCTTGCCTGGAAAATCCCATGGGTAGAGGAGCCTGGTAGGCTGCAGTCCATGGGGTCCTAAGAGTCGGACACGACTGAGCAACTTTCACTTTCACTTTTCACTTTCATGCACTGGAGAAGGAAATGCCAGCCCACTCCAGTGTTCTTGCCTGGAGAATCCCAGGGATGGGGGAGCCTGTTGGGCTGCCGTCTATGGGGTTGCACAGAGTCGGACACGACTGAAATGACTTAGCAGTAAGCAGAAGCTGTATTGTCTAACAGCTTTTGGAAGCTACTTGGAAAATGTAGCAGACAATTTAATAATCTTTAAGGTAAAGGCATTAGAAAATATGCAAAGTGAGCTGGTTGGTTTTGCCAGATGGGGTCAGAACATGGTTGTCTACCCCCAGAAATGACAATTCAGGTTAAAGTTGTCTATTTGAATATTTTCTAGTGACTGTGACAGACCCAGTAGCCCCTGCATGGCCTCTGCTCCCTCTGGCTTAATGTGATTGACAATCAGGTTAGCATACAAAGGGCAGTGAGAAATCACTCAGCTAAACAAGCTCCTCACCTCCAGTCTCTAGAAGAATGTTGACTGACAAGGACACAATTAAAAAGGGATTGATTTATTGAGCTGGAATGCTCCATCTCGCCTAATCTCAGCATCTCTCTGCTTTGTGTAATCACCATTTCCAAACAAGAGTCAGCCTCCACAAATGAAACCCTTGTGGTCACCAGGGAGCCAAAGATGCTCTTAGTTACCGAAGGTAGCTCAGCCCTAGACGCTCATAAAGAAAAACCACATGAAAGAAGTCGTCTCCTGCACCAGGTCCTGGATAAGGGTCTGGAATTCAGCAGGGAAGGATGATCTAAACAAAAAGTAAGTGGTGGTCATGAAAACTGCAAACCTTGGCTCCAGGACAGAACTGGGTTAAAAAGAGTAAATGGGCAAGGAGCCTTATTTTTGTCTTTCATATAATAAAACTGTAAATTTCTGTTAGAAATCACAGGGTCATCAAATGTCTGGAATGTTGATGGGGATGCCCGTGGGATTCAAGGGGAAAAAATAGTTGTGGATTTGAATTCATTGTTCCCTTTGAACTCTCATTGAACTGATGCGGTTGAATCTCAGTTATGCGTGTGCAAATAATCAATTCTAATTGTTGGGATTTGAGGTTCACCCCATAAATAGCACCTCTCTTTTTCATCAGAGTTATGAACTGGTTGAGGACTAAAACAAAAGTCTTGGCAGCTGGAGACTGAAATACAGCACCATCTTTGTTAACGATGAAGTGGGAAATGTAAGTTTATACCTATGTATTCTATGGATGGGTAGATTTCTTGCTACTGAGTCCCCAACCTAAAAAGACTTAACTCCCTCAGAGAGCAGCTCTGGACAGGGCCTTGGAAACACTGTACAAAGGGGCAGGGCAGAGCAGAGCATGGTTTGGGTAGACAGGCTCTCTCTCAAGAGAAAATGTAAAGAAAGGGATGGGCTGTACAAATAAAAATATCACTCTTTGCTGGGTCACAGAAGTAAATGGCAACCCACTCCAGTGTTCTTGCCTGGAGAATCTCAGGGATGGGGGAGCCTGGTGGGCTGCCGTCTATGGGGTCGCACAGAGTAGGACACGACTGAAGCGACTTAGCAGCACGCTAGTTCTACTTTTAATGTTTTAAGGAACCTCCATATTGTTCTCCATAGTGGCTGTATTAATCCACATTCTCACTAACAATGGAAGAGGGTTCCTTTTTCTCCACACCCTCTCTTACTGTTTCTAGGTTTTTTGATGATGGCCATTCTGTTCAGTGAGAGGACATGGAAACAACCTAAATGTCCATTGACAGAGGAATGGATAAAGAAGATGTGGCTCATATATACAATGGAATTTTACTCAGCCATAAAAAGGGATGAAATTGGGTCATTTGTAGAGGTGTGGATGGACCTAGAGTCTGTCACACAGAGTGAAGTTATGTCAGAAGAGAAAAACAAATATTGTTTATTAACTCGTATATGTGGGATCTAGAAAAGTAGTTAAGATGTACATATGTGTAGAGCTGAAATAGAGACCCAGATGTAGGAAACAGACGTGTGGAAATGGTGGGGGAGGGGAGATGAATTGGGAGGTTGGGATTGACGTATATACACTATCACGTGTAAAGCAGACAGCTGATAGGAAGCTGCCATACAGGACAGGGAGCTCAGCTCAGCACTCTGTGATGACCTAGAGACCTGGGATGTAGGGGGTGGGAGGGAGGTCCTAGAAGAAGGGGATATCTGTATGCTTAAAGCTGGTTCCTTTTGTGTGCAGCAGAAACTAATACAACATTGTAAAGCAACTATGTCCCAATTTTTTTAAAAAATCACTCTACCCTGAGAGTCAGTGAAACAGAGAGAAATTAGGAATGAAGTGGGACCTCCCTCATGTGGAAGGAATAGCTTTCAGTGAGGAAGAAGGGCAATTGAGAAAATAGGCTGAGAGGGTTCCACAACTGACCTGGGACATTTGAGAATCAGGCTGAGGAGTATGGTCAGGATCAGGGAGTCCGTGGAGCACTGTATATCTTTTTCCCAACTCAGGGGCTGGCCCAGGGGGTGGCTTGTCTGCATCTCCTGCCAGGCTAGGCCAAGTGCCTCGAGAGTGGGCTCTGAAGCTGGCCCTACTGGCCCAGGAGCCAACATCAGCTGGGTGTTCTTGACTTGTCCACTTGGCCACCTCCATGCCCACGGGGTGGTCTCTGATTTTGTTCTAGATTGCCAGGGGATCTGCAGATTGGCCTTCCAGATGGTCAAGGGGACAAAGCCCCACCCTCTCAGGGGTAGGATAAACCTATCTCTGCCCTGTCTAGAAATCTGACTCACAGATTAGGGAAAAGTATGGCCAAGCAAGGCTGACATTCAACTTCCCCTATCTTGGTGGGGATTTCAGTCTCTCATACACCGGCTCACCATGGTTCCAGATATCCCTTCCACCCTGGGTATGAAACACAAAACGGCCCCCAGTGCCTCATTTTCCCTGACTTGCTCTTCACATCTTGCCATTTATTCATCATCATTATTAGGGCAGGAGGGTTCCCTTTATCAGGGGTCCTTCCTTCAGGAGGGGCCCTTTCTCCTGGCCCAAAGCTCTGTTTCCAGCTTATCAGCTTTGCCACCTCCTCCTGTCCCCTCTTTCGCTGTCACACTGGCCCTGGTGTGGACTTCTGATCTTAATCTCTTTCTTTGGAAACTTCTGTCACTTCCAATCTCCCCCAGTTTTCTCCCTCCACCTCAGCTGTTTCTCCCAGCCCCCCCAGCGCCTTCTCAGCTTTCTCTTCAAAACATTGTGTGTCATTTTCTCCTTATTTGGTCCAATGTGACCTGACGGGGTGGCTGGAGCAGAATATTGGGGGTAGAAATATGTATTTAGTTTTCCACAGATTTTCTTTGCTTTCTTTTCTGAGTGGGGCATTTGCAATCAATTTATGTCATTTAGCTGAAAGGTTAAGAATTTCCCCCTCAAAACTCAACCTCCCCAAATGAAAAAAATTCTGGTACTTTTTTGTATAGTAGGCAAGTCTCTACAGGCCTCTGCGCAGAGAGACTGCTCTGGAGAGGGTTTCCTGAGGAATTCCTGTGGACTGAGCACTGCTTCTGTTCAGGCCTTATGAACATCGATTTTATGGAGTGGACAGAAGGTATTGTTCTATTTCTATTTTTTTGCCACACCACAGGGCATGTGGGATCCTAGTTCCCCAATCAGAGATTGAACCTGTGCCTGCTGCATTGGAAAAATGAAGTCTTAACCCCTGGACCAGCAGGGAAGTCCCAGATCTTGTTCTTGTGTCTCTCTTAAGATACTCTCCCAGAGAAATGTTGTCACCATCGAGTGCTTCCACAGATGGGCATGAGACTAAGGCTCACCTGTACCAACCCCTTCCAGAATAGGTTTCAATGAAAAGAAATGGGAACAGAATAGAACAAGGCAAAGCAACCCTGAATTTTTTAAGACCCTGACTCAAAACCTAGTTATAAACCTCAGTAGACCCAGGCTCCATTTTGTGAAGACTTCTTTTTCTTAAGTGGCACCAAGTATGGAATCTAAAATATGACACAAATCAACATATTTACAAAACAAGAGCAGGATCACAGACATAGAGAATAGACTTGTGGTGGCCAAAGGTGGGGGAAGAGGGTGAGAAAGAATGAGAGTTTGGGATTAGTAGAGGCAAACTACTATAAATAGGATGGATAAACAACAAGGTGTTACTGTACAGCATGGGGATATATTCAATATCCTCTGACAGACTATAATGGAAAAGAATATGAAAAAGAGAAATATTTATAACTGAATCACTTTAATTACAGAAGAAATTAAACCAACATTGTAAATCAACTATACTTCAATTGCATTTTTAAAAAGTGGCATCAAGGAGTCTTGAGGGGTTGCTGTTCATATTCCCACCCCATCCCTGTTACCAGTTTGGTGCCTCCAGATTCCAACTGCTCTGTGTGCTGTCTGCTAAAACTTCACATATGCCCCTTCTCTAGAGGTTTGCCTTCATCCTTGGAGTCTCTTTACTTGGGAGAATGCAAGCATTTATCTTCTGCAATCTGCATCCAATGAGTAACCAATAGGGGTTATAGAAGATGAGCCCCTGTTTCAAAGTGGGATCAACTCTGACATACAGTTCATGCTCCAGTGCTCCCTGTGGGCATTAGGCTTCAGAGAGATCCAAGGTGAGACCCTATCCTGGCTTTGCTCACTTCCTTACAAAAACACGTGTGCCCAAATCCTTGTCTCAGCCTCTGCTTCCAAGGAACCAGATGTAAACCAGATAAGCATGCCAAGTCAGCAAAAGGATTTACCCCATCAGGGCCTACACCTGAATCTGGGGTTTACCATGTTGGGGAGAGGGATGGTCATACTCACAGGGAGAAGGGGAGACCATAGTGCAATACTTATCCCAGTGCCAGAGCAGAACCAGTCAAGATGGCTTGATTCAGGTTTAAATCAAGTGACAGTGGAGGAAGTGGCGGGCCTACATTGTCCCCACTGACAGGATCAAGAGATAAAAATTCCCAAATAGGAAGCATAGTATCCAAGAGAAAGAGATGGCTCTCTCTGAAGGTGGTTGGGCTTCAGGGTCCTAACCAGCAGCTGAGAAATGGAGCACAGTTGTCCTTCATTGTTGTTCAGTCCCTAAGTCATGTCTGACTCTTTGTGACCCTATGGACTGTAGCAAACGAGGTTCCTCTACTGTCCTCCTCTATCCTCTACTATCTCCCAGAATTTGCTCAAATTCATGTCCACTGAATAACAGGCAATTTGGCCTTGGAGTACAGAATGAAGCAGGGCAAAGGCTAATAGAGCTTTGACAAGGGAACACACTGGTCATAACAAACACTCTCATCCAACAACACAATAGAAGACTCTACACATGGAGATCACTGGATGGTCAACACTAAAATCAAATTGATTATATTATTTGCAGCCAAAGATGGAGAAGCTCTATACAGACAGTAAAATCAAGACCAGGAGCAGACTGTGGCTCAGATCATGAACTCCTTATTGCCAAATTCAGACTTAAATTGAAGAAAGTAAAGAAAACCAATCAACCATTCCGTTATGACCTAAGTAAAATCTCTTATGATTATACAGTGAAAGTGAGAAATAGATTTAAGGGATTAGATCTGATAGAGTGCCTGATGAACTATGGACAGAGGTTCATGACATTGTACAGGAGACAGGGGTCAAGACCATCCCCATGGAAAAGAAATGCAAAAAAGCAAAATGGCTGTCTGAGGAGGCCTTACAAATAGCTGTGAAAAGAAGAGAGGCGAAAAGCAAAGCAGAAAAGGAAAGATATAAGCATCTGAATGCAAGATTCCAAAGAATAGCATGGAGAGATAAGAAAGCCTTGCTCAGTGATCAGTGCAAGCCTTTACTCAGTGTTTAGAGGAAAACAGTAGAATGGGAAAGAAATCTAGAGATTTCTTCAAGAAAATTAAAGATACCAAGGGAACATTTCATGCAGATGGGCTCAATAAAGGATAGAAATGGTATGGACCTAACAGAGGCAGAAGATATTAAGAAGAGGTGGCAAGAATATACAGAAGAATTGTACAAAAAAGATCTTCACGACCCAGATAATCACGATTGTGTGATTACTCACCTAGAGCCAGATACTCTGGAATGTGAAGTCAAGTGGGCCTTAGGAAGCATCATTACAAACAAAGCTAGTGGAGGTGATAGAATTCCAGCTGAGCTATTTCAAATCCTGATAGATGATGCTGTGAAAGTGGTGCACGCAATATGCCAGCAAATTTGGAAAACTCAGCAGTGGTCACAGGACTGGAAAAGGTCAGTTTTCATTCCAATCTCAAAGAAAGGCAATGCCAAAGAATGCTCAAACTACCACACAATTGTACTCATCTCACACTCTAGTAAGTTCAGTTTAGTTCAGTCACTCAGTCATGTCTGACTCTTTGTGACCCCATGGACTGCATCACGCCAGGCCTCCCTGTCCATTACCAACTCCTGGAGTTTACCCAAACTCATTTCTGTTGAGTTGGGGATGCCATCCAACCATCTCATCTTCTGTCATCCCCTTCTCCTCCTGCCCTCAATCTTTCGCAGCATCTGGGTCTTTTCAAATGAGTCAGTTCTTCACATCAGGTGGCCAAAGTACTGGAGTTTCAGCTTCAACATCAGTCCTTCCAGTGAACACCCAAGGTTGATCTCCTTTAGGATGGTCTGGTTGGATCTCCTTACAGTCCAAGGGATTCTCAACAGTCTTCTCCAACACCACCATTAAAAAAGCATCAATTCTGCAATACTCTGCTTTCTTTATAGTCCAACTCTCACATCCATACATGATTACTGGAAAAACCATACGTAGTCTTGACGGGATGGACCTTTGTTGGCAAAGTAATGTCTCTGCTTTTTAATATGCTGTCTAGGTTGGTCATAACCTTCCTTCCAAGGAGTAAGCATCTTTTAATTTCATGGCTGCAGTCACCATCTGCAGTGATTTTGGAGCCCCAAGAAATAAAGTCAGCTACTATTTCCATTGTTTCCCCATCTATTTTACATGAAATGATGGGACCAGATGCCATGATCTTAGTTTTCTGAATGTTGAGCTTTAAGCCAACTTTTCACTCTCCTCTTTTACTTTCATCAAGAGACCCTTTAGCTCCTCTTCACTTTCTGCCATAAGGGTGGTGTTATCTGCATATCTGAGGTTATTGATATTTCTCCCAGCAATCTTGACTCCAGCTTGTGTTTCTTCCAGTCCAGCGTTTCTCATGATGTACTCTGCACACAAGTTAAATAAGCAGGGTGACAATATACAGCCTTGACATACTCCTTTTCCTATTTGGGAGTCTGTTGACCCATGTCCTGTTCTAACTATTGTTTCTTGATCTGCATACAGATTTCTCAAGAGGCAGGTCAGGTGGTCTGGTATTCCCATCTCTTTTAGAATTTTCCAGTTTATTATTATCCATACAGAGATCTCTAATCTTTCCTGTTTTATTGTTTTCTTCCATTTCTTTGCATTGATTCCTGAGGAAGGCTTTCTGAATTCTCCTTGCCATTCTTTGAAACTTTGCATTCAAATAAGTATATCTTTCTTTTTTACTTTGCTTTTTGCTTCTCTCCTTTTCACAGCTATTTGTAAGGCCTCCCCAGACAGCCTTTTTTTTTTTTTTTTTTTTTTTTGCATTTCTTCTTCTTGGGGATTGTCTTGATCCCTGTCTCCTGTACAGTGTCATGAACCTTCATCTATAGTTCATCAGGCAATCTGTCTATCAGATCTAATTCCTTAAATCTATTTGTCACTTCCACTGTGTAATCATAAGGGATTTGATTTAGGTCATACCTGAATGGTCGAGTGGTTTCCCCTACTTTCTTCAATTTAAGTCTGAATTTGGCAATAAGGAATTCATGATCTGAGTCACAGTCAGCTCCTGGTCTTGTTTTTGCTGTCTGTATAGAGCTTCTTCATCTTTGGCTGCAAAGAATATAATCAATCCAATTTCAGTGTTGGCCATCTGGTGATGTCCATTGTAGAGTCTTCTATTATGTTGTTGGATGAGGATGTTTGCTATGACCAGTGTGTTCTCTTGTAAAAACTCTATTATCCTTTGCCCTGATTCATTCTGTACTCCAAGGCCAAATTTCCTTGTTACTCCAGGTGTTTCTTGACTTCCTACTTTAAAAAAAATATATAAATTTATTTATTTTACTTGGAGGCTAATTACTTTTACAATATTGTATTGGTTTTGCCATACATTGACATGCATCCACCACGAGTGTACGTGTGTTCCCCATCCTGAACACCCCTCCCACCTCTCTCCCCATACCATCCCTCTGGGTTATCCCAGTGCACCAGCCCCAAGCATCCTTTATCATGCATTGAACCTGGACTGGTGATTCTTTTCACATATGACATTATACATGTTTCAATGCCATTCTTCCAAATCATCCCACCCTCGCCCTCTCCCACAGAGTCCAAAAGACTGTTCTATACATCTGTGTCTCTTTTGCTGTCTCGCATATGGGGTTATCGTTACCATCTTTCTAAATTCCATATATATGCATTATTATACTGTATTGGCATTTTTCTTTCTGGCTTATTTCACTCTGTATAACAGGCTCCAGTTTCATCCACCTCATTAAAACTGATTCAAATGTATTCTTTTTAATGGCTGAGTAATACTCCATTGTGTATATGTACCACTGCTTTTTTATCC
>SJYC01037769.1:0-53352 GCA_006408675.1 Madoqua kirkii
CTTTGTCAAAGATAAGGTGTCCATAGGTGCATGGATTTATCTCTGGGCTTTCTATTTTGTTCCATTGATCTATATTTCTGTCTTTGTGCCAGTACTATACTGTCTTGTGGAGAAGGCAATGGCACCCCACTCCAGTACTCTTGCCTGGAAAATCCCATGGATGGAGGAGCCTGGTAGACTGCAGTCCATGGGGTCTCAAAGAATTGGACATGACTGAGTGACTTCACTTTTACTTTTCACTTTCATGCATTGGAGAAGGAAATGGTAACCCACTCCAGTGTTCATGTCTGGAGAATCCCAGGGATGGTGGAGCCTGGTGGACTGCCGTCTATGGGGCTGCACAGAGTCAGACATGACTGGAGCAACTTAGCAGCAGCAGCAGCATACTGTCTTGATGACTGTGGCTTTGAAGTAGAGCCTAAAGTCAGGTAGGTTGATTCCTCCAGTTCCATTCTTCTTTCTCAAGATTGCTTTGGCTATTCGAGGTTTTTTGTATTTCCATACAAATTGTGAAATTATTTTTTCTAGCTCTGTGAAAAATACCACTGGTAGCTTGATAGGAATTGCATTGAATCTATAGATTGATTCTTCTGATCCATGAACATGGTATATTTCTCCATTTATTAGTGTCCTCTTTGATTTATTTCACCAGTGTTTTATATTTTTCTATAAATAGGTCTTTTGTTCCTTTAGGTAGATATATTCCTAAGTATTTTATTCTTTTAGTTGCAATGGTGAATGGAATTGTTCCTTAATTTCTCTTTCTGTTTTCTCATTGTGAATGTATAAAAATGCAAGTGGTTTCTCTGTGTTGACTTTATATCCTGCAACTTTACAATATTCATTGATTAGCTGTAGTAATTTTCTGGTGGATTGACTTCTTACTTTTGCATTCCAGTCTCCTATAATGAAAAGGACATCTTTTTGGGGTGTTAATTCTAAAAGGTCTTGTAGGTCTTCATAAAACTATTCAAGTTCAGCTTCTTCAGTGTTACTGGTAGGGACATAGACTTGGGTTATCATGATATTGAATGGTTTGCCTTGGAAACAAACAGAGATCATTCCATCATTTGTGAGATTGCATCCAAGTGCTGCATTTCAGACTGTTTTGTTGACTATGGTGGCTACTCCAATTCTTCTAAGGGATTCCTGCCCACTGTTGTAGACATAATTGTCATCTGAGTTAAATTCACCCATTCCAGTCCATTTTTGTTCACTGATTCCTAGAATGTCGATGTTCACTCTTGACATCTTCTGTTTGACCACTTCCAATTTGCCTTGATACATGGACCTAACATTCCAGGTTCCTATGCAATATTGCTCTTTACAGCATTGGACCTTGCTTCTATTACCAGTCACATCTGCAGCTGGGTATTATTTTTGCTTTTCCTCCATCCCTTCATTCTTTCTGGAATTATTTCTCCACTGATCTCCAGTAACATATGGAGCACCTACTGACCTGGGGATTTCATCTTTCAGTGTCCTATTTTTTGCCTTTCCATACTGCTTATGGGGTTCTCAAGGCAAGAATACTGAAGTGGTTTGCCATTCCCTTCTCCAGTGGACCATATTTTGTCAGACATGCTAATGAAGTAATACTCAAAATTCTCCAAGCCAGGCTTCAACAGAGCTGTGAACTTTCAGATGTTCAAGCCAGTTTTAGAAAAGGTAGAGGAACCAGAGATCAAATTGCCAACATCTGTTAGACTATCAAAAAAGCAACAGGGTTCCAGAAAAACATCAATTTCTGACTTATTGATTATGCCAAAGCCTTTGACTGTGTGGGTCACAATAAACTGTGAAAATTCTTAAAGAGATGGGAATACCAGACCACCTGACCTGCCTGTTGAGAAATCTGTATGCAGATCAGGAAGCAACAGTTAGAACTGGACGTGGAACAACAGACTGATTCCAAATAGGCAAAGGATTACATCAAAGCTGTATATTGTCACCCTGATTATTTAACTTATATGCAGAGTACATCATGAGAAATGCTGGGCTGGATGAAGCACAAACTGGAATCAAGGTTGCCAGGAGAAATATCAATAGATTCAGATATGCAGAAAGTGAAGAAGGACTAAAGAGCCTCTTGATGAAGGTGAAAGAGGAGAGTGAAAAAGTGGCTTAAAGTTCAACATTCAGAAAACTAAGATCATGGCATCTGGTCCCATCACTTTATGGCAGATAGATGAGGAAACAGTGGAAACAGTGACAGACTTTATTTTTGGGTGCTCCAAAATCACTGCAGATGTGGATTGCAGCCATGAACTTGAAAGACGCTTACTCCTTGGAAGAAAAGTTATGACCAACCTAGAGAGCATATCATAAAGCAGAGATATTACTTTGCCTACAAAGATCTGTCTAGTAAAAGCTATGGTTTTTCCAGTAGTCATGTATGGATGTGAGAGTTGGACTATAAAGAAAGCCGAGCACCACAGAATCGATGGTTTTGAACTGTTGTATTGGAAAAGACTCTTGAGAGTCCCTTGAACTGCAAGGAGATCCAACCAATCCATCCTAAAGGAAAGCAGTCTTGAATATTCATCAGAAGGACTCATGTTGAAGCTGAAAGTCCAATACTTTGGCCACCTGATGAGAATAACTGACTCATTTAAAAAGGCCCTGATGCTGGGAATGATTGAAGGTGGGAGGAGAAGGGGATGACAGAGGATGAGATGGTTGGATGGCATCACCGACTCAATGGACATGAGTTTGAGTAAAACTTTGGGAGTTGGTGATAGACAGGGAGGCCTGGTGTGCTGCAGTCCATGGGGTCACAGAGTCAGACATGATTGAGCAACTGAACTGAACTGACCCGATGTCCATTGAGTCAGTGATGCCGTCCAACCATCTCATCCTCTGCTGCTCCCATCTCCTTTTCTCTTCAATCTTTCCCAGGTATCTCTTGATTTCCTATTTTTGCATTCCAATCTCCTATGATGGAAAGAACATCTTTTTTTGGTGTTAGCTGTTTCATCTGTTTTGGAGATAAGGGAGGGAGTAGATCTGGGGTCGGTGAGAAGGGATAGGGGCAGATGTACTAGGATGAGAAGAGAAAGATGAAGAGAAATGATGCTCTCCTCAATATCTATATTTACCTACATCTCTCTCTCTTCTCTCTTACATCCTGGACTTCAAATCCTTCTTACTCCTCCTTACTGTGAAGTCTATATGTTCAGGTACTCAGTTGTGTCTGACTGTTTGTGACCACAGTGACCGTAGCACACCAGGTTCCTCCGTCCTCTATGATCTCCCAGATTACCGTCCAAGTATCTCATCCTCTGTCACCTGCTTCTCATCCTGCCTTCAATCTTTCCCAGCATCAGTGAAGTCTTAAGACCATCTTTTGCTCCTCTCAGCTTCACTTCCACTTTCCTGCCTGGCCACATGCTTGGTGTTCATTTAGCAATATTAATATTTACAAAGTGCCAACTAGGTTTCAGGCACTTTTCTAGACACTAGGGAGTCACCAGAAACAGCTGCTCTTGGTCATTGCCAATGCAGGAAGACACTCAGTAAACACACAGTTAGCTAAGAAGGGTACATTCAGTTAGAGGTAAGTGCCATGAAGTAAACACAAGTAGAGGCTCATTTACTCACTCTGCTAGCATGTTTGTTTTGGCTGGGAGTCTTGTCTGCCCCATGGAGCTGCAGGTGTTTGAGGGAGGAGGTCTCAACTGACACTTTGCTTCCTCCAAGATGCTGGACCCAGTGTCTCACTCACTATAAGGAGCCACCACCACCATGTAAATTTCAGGAAAATGACTGTACTGGAGCTTTTGGCCTTTGGACAGACTTTCAATCCTCTCACCCTTGGGTTTTCCCCTCTGTGTGATCTGTGCAGTGGAGCAGATGTGGGCTCCAAGGGCCTGCTTTGGAGCCTCAGGCTGCTTGCTGGTGTAGGACCTACACGTCCGAATGCTCACAGACTCAGTTCCTTCTGTGTGAGACAGGGGAGGTGACCGTGCCTGCCTCACAGGGTTATGGAAGGCAGAATGAGACCATCTACATGAAGTGCTCCCTCAAGGGAAGGTGTTGGGTGATGGATCAAGTCCTCATTCAGCATCACTGGTAGGACCAGCCTCAAAAGGAGTCAGAAAGAACTCAGAATCCAAGGCTCTTGCAACCTGGATGGCTTCAAGGTGGTCTTGGCCATTGCTTTTGTGTTTGATTGAGGTCCTGAGAATAGGGTTTTGGGACAGGAGAGGAAAGAGGCAGGAGAAGGGGTCTCTCCCCTAGCCTTCCCACTGCCCCAGACCCAGGGGGCATCTTTTCTGTCCTCAAACTGATATCCTCCAGCTGGCCCTCTGTCGCTCCTTCCTTAGGCTTAAAATCCCAGTTTCGTCTTGGTTTATTTTCTTTCTCTCATCCTGCTCCTCTACTCAGAATGTGAATCTCCCACATCCTGTGGTTCATTTTCTCCAACTCCCATCATTTCATTTCCTTTGCCCTGTCTCTGCTTCCAGGCCCGGATCCCCCTTTCACATTTCTGGTGGCTGGTGTAACTTCCTCTTGGGCATCTCCCACCCCTGCTTCTGCTCACAAGGCCCATGAATCACACTTTGAGACCCCACTGCCTAAAAGAAGAAGAGTTCCTACCCCTTATGTTGGAATTTGGAGGCTCCCCCCATGACTCTGCTCTGCTTCCCCACCTTGATACCCCAAGAGCCAGCCTGCCGCTCCCTGAACAAATGCTGTGTTTCCCCTGTATTTCCCCTGAGCATCTCCTCCTGCTGCTCCCCCTGTGAGGTCGCCACATTGGCCCTGTCCTTCAAAGCCGGGTTCGGACATTGCCCCTGATGCCACAACTGGTGGGGAACTTGCCCTCATCATGCATATTCACACCTTTCATAGAACCATCCTAACCTGCTGCTGCTCCTGAAATTGGTGCACTTTGCTGCTAGTGAGGAAACAGTATTATTGGAGGGGTGTAATCATCCCTACTGTCAGGCACTGTATGATGGCCCACATCTGATATGTGAGGTTCCTCCAATGACAAATGAGGCTCAGATGAAATCACCTGCCTGCATTCACGCAGTTGGAGAGAGGCAGAATACAAACCCATAGTATTTCTTAATCCAAACTCACAGGCATCATGCTCTCATGCCTCCAAGCAGACGTTTGCTGATTGAATGGGGTTGAATAGCACCACCTGAGTGTGTGGGGCAGAGGGCCAAGTGCCCAGTACAGAGAGCATCACCATAGGAATAGAGAAATTGGACCATCTGTGAAACTATTGGGCTGTCAGGTGGTCCCCACCACCCAATCGTGCCAGCAGCTGCCAGTGGGGCGGCCTTGCTGGGCAGCCAGAGAAGGATGAGACCTCATAGGAAAATTGCTTTAGGATGATCCCTGCCAGAAAAGGCCCCTCGGTCACCAGCCCTCACTTAGGTCATATTTCAAAGCCTGGCTCACGGCCACCGGCTGTGAGATCATGGCTGAGCCATCTGACTCTTGAAATTCTAAGGACCGACTTGGGAGTTTTATCGCGTTTCTGCCGCCCAGGCATGAAGTCAGCTGGACGGCGCGTGACGGGGAGCGTTTCTTTTGTAATTAGCCAGGGTGTGCGGTTTTTCTTTTTCTTTTTTTCATGTTCTGCCTAGATTCAGCGTGCTGTGAGCGTGCACTCCCTTGAGCTACCCCGCCACAGTAGCGGAGGTGAGTCATGGCTGTAAAATCTGCAAAACTCATGAGGGGATGGAGGGTGGTGGAGAAATAGAAATTATTGTTATCATCTTTCAGGCGCGCTCAACCTCATTACTGCACGTTCACCAGCTGCAGTGCCTTCCGAGCACCGAGCCAGAAGTGATGGTCTGAGTACAGAAAGGATCGGTTCTTTATGGGGGCAGGGGCTCCGTATGGCCCTGGTTCTTTTGAGGGACGATGGGGCAGGTTGAATGCCTAACACTGCTGCTCACCAGCTGGAACCCGTGAGGATTTGCTCTGAAACACTTGGGTGTGAGCGGCCACACGTTTTCTTTATTTTTCTAAAGCATTTAAATCGGGCTTCGTCCCCCACCTGCCAGGGCTGGCAGGAAACTTAGTTAATGTGTTTTGGGGAGGTGTGGTGCTGAAGGGTGCTTTCTCTCATTCTTGGGAACATAGGAAACCCTGGGAATTAGGGAACTCAGCAAGACAGGGGCAAGTTTGAGGTGTTGGGTCCATGACTGAGAAATTCTGGCTCATGGTCTGCAAGCACCATTTTGAAGGTAGCCACCATGTTTCTCCCTCACAAGCCTGGCTGGGGTCTTGGCAGGGCTCTCCCGAGGCAAGTGGGCTGACGTTTTCCCTGGGCACGCCCCTCAGTCATTCTCACCCCCCATCATCCCAGGCTGCAGGTCTCCACTCTCAGGGGCATGCAAACTACGGATCCTTTCTCAGTCTCAGGGAAGACATGTAGCCCCTTAGGCTGAGTCACCGCGCTCGTCTGTCTTCCTACCCTTATTAAAACAGGTCCCCTCTTAGCACGGTTTTCTCATTTCTTTAAGGCTTTTTTTAAAATTAAAATTAAAAAAAATTAATTTTATATTGGAGTATAGTTGATTTGCAATGCTGTGTTAGTTTTCCAGTGTACAGCAAACTGACTCAGATATACATTCTTTTTCAGATTCTTTTTCCATACAGGGGTTATTATAAAATTTTGAGTAGAGTTCCCTGTGCTGTATAGTAGGTCCTTGTTGATTATCTATTTTAAATAAAACAATGTGAATGTGTTAATCCCAACCTTTTAATTTATCCCTCTCCACCTTTCCCTTTTGGTAACTAAGTTCTTTAAGCCTTTCTTGAAAGCCAAACAAACCAACCAATCAGCCAGAAAAGCAGACAACCAAAGTAAGCAAAAATTATGTTAGATTTTTTTTCCCCTTGGCTGTTTGTTCAGAAAAGGAGAAAAATGAGCTTTTTATTCTTTGAGTCTTCTAGCAAGAACAAGACGGAACCACTTCTCTGAATTTGTCATCACTTTAGCTCTGTGATCTTGGGTTACCTACACTCTCTGAGGGTGACTTTCTCCTTTAAAGGTGGGGTATATGGCCGCTTGTAGCAGGGACGTTGCGAGGATGATGTGACATAAGTCAAGAATTTAGGGTAGAGTCTGGAGTGGAGTTGGGCTTCCCAGGTGGCACAGTGGTAAAGAATCCACCTACCAATGCAGGAGACAAAAGAGACTCAGGTTTGATCCCTGGGTCGGGAAGATCCCCTAGAGTAGAAAATGGCAACCCACTCCAGTATTCTTGCCTGGAAAATCCCATGGATGGAGGAGTCTGATAGGCTACAGTCCATGGGGCCACAGTCAGACATGGCTGAGCAACTGAGCACATCTTTCCCCACTGCCCAACTTTTCCTAAGGTTTACTTCTGGGACTTTTCTCAACTACCTACTCTTGGCTTCAGTGGGGTTTACATGTGAGCCAGCTTGTTAAAAAAAAAATAGGAGTATGCTACAAGGAAAGTTTGATGGGGCTCAGGTAAATCTCAGGTCACAGGCAAGTGACTTTCTCCTGGATGATCAATAGACAACTTGTAGGTCCCACACTGACACAATGGCTAAGGTGGCTTCTCTGTCCTGTCCACTTGGGATGCTCACTTCCACGGTGGCCAATTGTCTGTGGGCACCGTCCTTCTGAGCATGGCCCAGAGAATCCAGTGCCTCCGTTTTCTTGACCCAGTTTTGGTCCTTTTCATTTCTGCACTCCCCACTCACCCTGTCTCCTACAGTATCAATCCTATTCAGTTCAGTTCAGTCATTCAGTCGTGTCTGACTCTTTGCGACCCCATGAATCGCAGCACGCTAGGCCTCCCTGTTGTTCATCATTTCTTGGAGTTCACTCAGACTCACGTCCATTGAGTCCATGATACCATCCAGCCATCTTATCCTCAGATCTAGTCATTCTCTTATGAACCAGGTGACCGTTGTGTAGGGGTAGGCCTACCTTGTCTCCCATATTCTTTTCAGTTTTACGGCTATATCTTCAACTCTGTATTCTTCCTCTCTTAGGTCTTCCTTTTGGAACCCTGAGAGGCTGTGTGTTGTTGGTGTCTCATTTAACCCAATGGTAAACTGATGAGTTAGGTTGGCCCTGTTTCTGAGAATCTGCCAGGGTTTCTCTTCTCTCCACTCTTATATATACTTTCCTTCTTTGACAGTTGCTTCATCCATTCCCAGTGGAGGTTCCAGTGTCTCGATGCCTGGAATCTAGATGCAGCTTTGTTTCTTGAGACCTGGATGACTATGGAGTGGCCTGTGGCAAAGACAGCAGGTGGGGGAGGGTCAGCCTGGAAGATTGTGGAAGCCTCCGTTGTGCATGTGTGGTTTCCAGTCTGCACATTTCTCCCCTCCTGTGTTCGTGAGGCCTTCCTTGAGTCATTTCTCCAATCCTAGGCTATGCGTTCATATCTCTTGAGAGACTTCTGCAGCACCCTGGAAACTCATGCTTTTTAGCGATGAGCCATGTGGAACCACCCGTTTTGTGGTCACAGACGACTGCTGACCATTACACACGCTGCAGCCCAGTGCATGTCAGATATCTGGTCTTGTGCATCCATCTCACCATTAGAATGAGAGCTGCCAGTGTGTAGAGACTGGGGTTTGCACCTGGTGGCATCCCCAGTAGCTAACACTGTCATCTAAGTGTTTGTGAAATGAATGGATGATTCAGCCTGAAGGGAAGATTTGCCCAGATCCCCCTGCTCAGAGAGCAAAGGTTCTCAAGCTTGAATAGGCATCCAAATTTCTCAGAGGACTTGTTAGAGCACAGATCACTGGGCCCCACCTCAGAGTTCTGATTCTAGAGGCTGGATAATAGCATTTCTAATATGGTCACAGACAAGGCAAATTCTGGATACTATGCTTTGAGAACCATTGTTCTGTTTTCTAATTTAAAGGTTTGTTTATTTATTTTATGTTTTGGCTGTAGTGGGTCTTTGTTACTGCATGGGGACTTTCTCTAGTGGTGAGCCAGGGCTACTCTTGGTTGTGTATGTGGGCTTCTCATTGCAGTAGCTTCTCTTGCTCTTGGAGATTGGCTGTAGGCAAGTAGGCTTCAGTAGTTGTGGCACACAGGCTCAGCTGCACCTTGGAGTGTGCAGCTCCAAGGCTCCACCTGGAGCCTCCCAGACCAGGGATTGAACTGGTGTCCCTTGTACTACAAGGCAGTTTCTTAACCACTGGACCACCAGGTAAACCCTGAGAACCATTGTTTTAGGTTAATAGTTTCCTCCTGGATGGGAGGAAGGTTAGATGTAGGTATTTGAAACAAACAAAACATCGCACCGCCATACTAGGTAGAAGAGTGCCCCTTGCTAATTCATGTCTATCTGTAGCCTGTGAATGTGATGTTGTTTGGAAACAGGGTCTTCACAGGTGTAATCAAGTTAAGAGGTCATACTAGATTAGGGAGGGCTTCCCTGGTGGCTCAGAGGTTAAAGCGTCTGCCTCCAATGTGGGAGACCCAGGTTCGATCCCTGGGTTGGGAAGATCCCCTGGAGAAGGAAATGGCAATCTACTCCAGTATTCTTGCCTGGAAAATTCCACAGATGGAGAAGCCTAGTAGGTTACAGTCCACAGGGTCACAAAGAGTCGGACACGACTGAGCTACATTCATTATGGCTAGTGTCCTAAGACAGGGCAACTTAGATTTATTGACACAAAGACAGAGACACACAGGGGAGAATGCCAGTGAAGATGAAGACAGAGGTTGGAGTGATCCATCTACCAGCTAAGGAAGACCAAAGATTGCCAGCAATCACCAGAAACTAGCAGAGAAGCATGGAACAGGCTCTCCTTCAGAACATTTAGTAGGCACCAATCCTGCAGACACCTTGATTTTTGGACTTGTGCCTCCAGAATTGTGAGAGAATAAACACATTTCTATTGTTTTAAGCCATCTTAGTTTGTGATAGTCTTATGGCAGCCCTGAGAAAAATCCTCTAAAATGCAAGAAAAAAATGCAAAAAGTAAAAACCACCCCCTGCCAAAAAAAAAAAAAAACCCTACAAAAAACCCCAGAAACCAACACCAAAAGCAATGACTTATCCCTTCTTCCTCACTGAGATACTTTAGTAAGTACTGGAAATCACCTGGAGGATCAGATCCCCAGGTGAATTCCTGTAGACTTTTCCTACCTAGCCAAGGTTAGGGGTGGGGCGTCCAGCCCACCCCAAGGGAGCACATCCATGAAGGGAGATCATACAGGGCACCTATCCTGTGTGTGCACGGGTACTCAGTCATCTCAGACTCTTTGCAGCCCCCTGGATTGTAGTCTCCAGGCTCCTCTGTCTATGAAATTTTTCTAGGCACGAGTACTAGAATGGGTTGCCGTTCTCTTCTCTGGAGGATCTTCCCAACCCAGGCATCAAACCTACATCTGCATTGACTGGCAGGTTTGTGTATGTGTGTGTGTGTGTGTGTGTGTGTGTGTGTGTGTGTTTAAACCACTGAGCCAACTAGGAAACACCTCTACTGGTGAAGGGGTTGAAGCAAAGATTTCCAGTTTCCAATTTTCAGATTCTGCTTTTGTACTTTGGATCCTAGGTAATTAATTCATGGCCAGAGTATATTTAATGAAACATAGGTGGGAAGGGGTGGAGAGGATAAAATTTTAAAGTAGGAAAACCATATGTTAGACCTCCCCAACCAGGAGTTTTAATTTGTCTTGCCATTGGTCTTTGGCAATTTGTTGAAGTCCATAGACCCTCCTCAAAATAGTGTATATTGCTACTTCCTAAATGACTAAAGCAAAATACATAGGGTTACAGAGGAAGCCAAATATATTGAAATATACAATAAGACAGTTAAAAAAACCAAACTTCTAAAATTAGTACTATAAGTGGCTCCTTATTAACCTACTATGTATAAGAATTAGCAGCGGGGCTGATAGCTACTGTAATTTCAAGGTGGTGATGAGTCTAAAATCATATCTTGAAAAACTGTGACAACTATAAAGCGATTAAAAAAATCTATGATTTCTATTCATGCAAAGTCACAGGAACTGCTTATACTCCTGTGGTTTGTGGTCCACATTCATAAGTGAATACATTTCAGTTTCAATTAGTAGAAAAAAGATGAAAAGTTCCCACAAGTTCATGGGTCCTCTGACTTCTGTCCACAGATCCTCTGAAAATTCATGACCTTTCTCTGGAGTCAAGTTCTTCATCTTTTTCCTTTCTTGCTGGTCCCACCCCAAACCCCCTTGTCCCATAACCCAGCACCTGTCACCCTGCAAGCCCACAGCAAACCCAGACTCCCTCCTTTTAGCCTACATTAAAACCTGCCCTTAGTGGCTACACAGTATGGTAGGCCAAACACGGGTGTGGGGGCCAGAAGGTCCACTGGTTCAAGCACTTCCCTCTCAGTTTATTAGCTGTATGATCAACCCTCTGAGCCTTAGTGGCTGCATTTATAGCACCTGCTTTGTGAGGCTATAGTGAGGATTAAACAAGATGTATATAAAGTGTTTGGAACACGGTAGGTGGCTAATAAATATTAAATGTCATTTGATTAAAAAAAACTTTTAAGTGTTTCCCAGTTAGGAGATATTTAAGTTTTAATGAGGATTTGTAGCATTTCATCATGTGTTGGAGAAAGAGGATTGTGTGGGAGGGAGTGAGCTTTCTTCAAGTCACTCCTGGTTGGAGCTGGACAGACTCATTCATGGAACAGTATTTAAAGAAATGGCTGAGCACGGCTTCTCCTGGTGCAGTGCTGGAGCCAGGGGAGCTCTGGGAAGACCCTGCTTGGATCTGGGCTGAGCATCATGCATTCAGGCCTCCTAGGCCTACCTGGATGGCCATTGGCATGGTGATGATGGCTAGTGAGAGGCAGGTGGGCATTTGCAGTGGCTTGGCCACTCCTGAGATGTGGCCTTGCCTGGTGTGAGGCCGGGCTGTTGAGAGGACAGGCAGATGGGCGGGTAAACATTCCACTATAGTGTCCTGCCTGCTCATGCCTGGGCCTGTTCCTAATAAAGCTTGAGTGTGTGTGAGGGCCGGTGACAGATATAATGGGGCCTCTGCTTGCCAAGTTGGCTCCTCTGGCTGCTCTCCTGTTGGGTGGAGGTGGGGGCAGGGTTGTCTGCAGAGCTCCAGGACAAGCCCTCCTGCACCCTTTCTTTCTGTCTCCGAAAACAGACATAAGAGAGCTAGAGCAGGAGATCTCTGTGGAGCAGGTGCTTGTACCGAGGGAGTGTGTGTGTGTGTGTGTGTTGGATGGGGGCACGTTTACTGCAGTCCTCCAGGGTCTGTGTTAATAGCCAGAGCAAACCACAGTGGTGTCTCCTGTGGTGGGGGAGACGGTGAGTGGTCATTTGTTCTGGCCTGTGTAGTCCAAAAGTCAGGTTCAGGCTCATCTTGTCAGTGCTAACAGTGTCTTTGTGCAGGAACCTCAGTATGCAGGGGAAGCAAGGAATTTAAGGTCAAGTGTATAGCTTGAGCTTAGAATCTTTTTCTGCCAACTGCTACCTGTGTGATTTTGGACAAGGTCCTCAACCTCTCTGGGCCTCAGTTTCTTCACAGAAAAGACCCAGCTGGAAACTTAGGGACATTCTCTCAGAGAGAAAGTGGAAAAGGAGATACTTCCCTGGTGGCTCAGATGGGAACGAACCTTCCTCGCTATGCGGGAGATCCGAGATAGATCACTGGGTCAGGAAGATCCCCTGGAGAAGGAAATGGCAACCCATTCCAGTATTCTTGTCTGGGGAATTCCATAGACAGAGGAGCCTGGTGGACTACAGTCCATGGGGTTACAAAGAATCGGACATGACTAAATGATTAACACTTTCACATACCTCTCCCCTCTCCTACCACAGCTCATAAAAGTCTCCTGAATGTCTGAATTCTGGGCTCCAGCTTCTTTATATGCAGTCTCTGTTCTGTGTCATATGGACCCAGTATGAAGCCTGGTCCTTCTGGGAAGTTCCAGAACAGCCTGCTTGCAGAGCAGCAAGAGTAAGAGGAGTAATATTGACCAGAGTGTCTTGTTGCTGGGTTGTTTTTTTTATCCATCTTGGTTTTGGCAGGAGAAAGAGACATGAGGGTTTGCATGGTAGAAATCTGATCAGCTTAAAAGGGTGGTACGCATTACACTGTCCCTAAAATGTCACTCGGCCATGCTTCCCCCATTAGAGGGTCTCACTGGCTCCTTGCATCACTCTTTGCTTAATTAAGTCCTTCCCTCTCTTTGCTCTGGAGAAGAGAGTGGCAACCCACTCCAGTATTCTTGCCTGGAAAATCCCATGGACAGAGGACCCTGGCAAGCTACAGTCCATGAGGTTGCAAAAGAATTGGATGCAACTGAGCAACTAACACTTTCACTTTTCTCTCTTTGAGTCCTTTCTTTGTATCATCTGTTTTCTCTTCTCTTAATTGATCTCAGCATATTCACTGCCTTGCATCTTACCCAAAGTCAAGATTCTTTGTTCTTCTCTGTTGTCTGGGTCAACATCTCTGGCCCGGGGGTTCTCATCTACCTCTACCATCTTGAAGTGTTTTCCCACAAGACTGTTACACCTCCAAGTGGAAGTTTTGTACTTGAGGTTACTAAAAGTAATAACTCATCAAGTCACATGAAGATTGTATGAGATAATGTAACCAAAAGTATTTTTTGAAATGGAGGGTTTATACGAAGTCGTTCATTCAGTTATTCATTTATTCCATGAATCTTTGTGAAGACTATCTCAGCATTCCCAGCATCCAGTAAACAAGAGGCTGTCAAGGAAGTCATGGTCTAATGACCTGTTAGAAAACAATTGCAGTAATGAAGAGTAAGTGCCATGATTGTGCCACATCTCATGTGTTATGGTGGGACAAAGAAAGCAGTGACAGATGTATGTTGCCATAAATAGAATGGAGTAGATATTTGAAGTGTCATATAGACAAAACAAGCTCAAGGTGGTCTTCTAAGCATTCTAGAGAGGAAGAGCTTTCTATTTGATGGATCAGGACCTTGGGTTCATATCAACTATCTGCATGTTCTCTGTGTGTCCATCTGTGTTCAAAGTCTGAAATGTCATCCATGGGATAGGGTATTGACTCTTAGAGTCAGCTTTCACATCTGTCAAATCTGTATGTTAATCCCCCATAGGGTTTCCATACAGACTGAATGAGATTCATTAACTTATTCATCTAACAAATAGTTATTGAACAACTACTATATACTAGGCAATGATTTGGACTATAGAATTTTACAGGGAATGAGATAGCAAATGGGTTCTCTTCCTCTCAGGTGGCACTAGTGGTAAAGAACCCACCTGCCAATTCAGGAAACATGAGAGACCGGGTTCTATCCCTGGGTCAGAAAGATCCCCTGGAGGAGGGCATGACAACCCACTCCAGTATTCTTGCCTGGAGAATCCCATAGACAGAGGAGCCAGGTGGGCTATAGTACCTAGGATTGTGGAGTTGGACATGACTGAAGTGACTAAGCATGCCTGCACACCTCTCAGGGTGGACATCCTGCAGAGGAGATAACATCTACTGGTGCCCAGCCCTGTTACCTGGTCCCTAGAAGCTATGCAGCATCTTCACTCCAGCCTTTTCTTTAAATTATTTTCCTTATTCACTGTTGCCTGCACATTGCATCAAAATTCCATTGCCTTAGGGTCCTTCAGCTAGAACTCCTGGGAGTCTGGGAGAAGGGGGTAGGCTTTAGGCCCATGGGCTAGCAAACAGCTATGACAAAATACCATAGCCTGGGTGACTTAAACAGCAAACATTTGTTTCTCACAGTTCTAGAAGTTGAGAAGTCCAAGGTAAAGGGGCTCCAGATTCAGTAAATGGTAAAAGCCTGACCTTACGTCCTCACATGCCAGAGAGAGATCTGCTTGCTTGTCTCTTCTTTCAGGAACCCCATTCATGAAGCTCCACCTCATGACCCAATGACCTCCCAAAGGCCTCATCTCCAAATACTATGATACTGGGGGTTAGGCTTCAACTTGTGAGTTTTGAGAAGGACACAAAGAGTCCATAGCAGGGAGGAAAAGTGGGGAGCAAACTAAAGATACTGAAACCAATGAGCAAATCTCTTTCTCTTTGCTCTCTTCTGCCAAAGGCACTGGGGAGAAACCCAATTTTTTAATGACTTCTTTTTTTGGTTCAAGATGTATTACAAATATGCTTCCTTTGTTTCTCCTATAATCATGTCATTGAGTGGGCCTGGAGAGAAACGTCAACAACGCAGCCCCTAAGGAGCCCTGGTGGTGGGGAGAGTGGAGGGCTGGCAGGCTCAGCAGAGGACACATTCATTAGACTATGGGAGGGGTGGGGTGAGCCGTCCCAGCCTTGGGTCTGGCAGAGTTCACAACCAAGTGGTAGGGAGCAGAGTGCTCTTGTGGCTCAGTGAAGTTCCCCTCGGCTTTTGGGCTGGTTTTCCCTGCTCCTTTGTCAAACCTGGGCTCTCAGTTTTGACTTTTTTTACCTTTTGGATTTTTTGTCTTATTACAAGTGAGTATAGTGAATTTAACACCTTGGGAAATACTGTTGCATTTGAGGCATGGAGTGGTAAGGGTCCATGGGACCTGTGGTAGGAACCCAGTACCTGGACTCTTAGAGACAAGGCTTGAGGCTTTGTGGTCTGTGCAGTGGGGTGGGTTGGGACAGTGATGCCCACAGGTCAGCCATGCAGGAATGGGACTGGGTTTCTTGACTCCCAAGCTGGGTGGCACTCCACATAACTCCAAGTTCTCGGCTGACAAAGATACAATGTCCACGGTGCCCTTGAGAAGCACAGCACAGTTGTCGACTCTTCTTTATACTCCTCTCTCTCTCTGTCTTCCTCATTTTTAAGTACTTGGACTAAAGTGCCAATTTCCTTAAGAGCTAGGATTGGATCCAAGGAATGTACTCTGGGCGAGGGGGTGGGGGTGGGGAGTGGATTTCATCAGGAATTCTGTTGTGGAGACAGATGCAGGGGAGTCAGATGGTCACTGCAAGGCTGGAAGGAGGACTCTGCTCCTGAGGGCCTAGGTGGGGACCTCTTAGAAGCGGGTGGGAAAATGGAGGGAGACCTTGCTGCTATGGATAGAGGGTCCCTTTATTTACTTATCTCCTTTCCTTACCCCCTCCCCACTCCCTCAGTTGCTCCTTCTAGTACCCGTGTTAGGGTTAAAAAGATGAATAATGATGGGATTTTGGAGTAAGACTTAGGTACTTGAACCTCACCATCCTCTCATTTGTGCCTGTTAGTTTCCCCATGAAGAGACTGGAACTCCCTGGGGACAAGCACTGGAAGGAAAAAAGTCCTCCTCTAATAATACTTGGGTAAGTACCTGATACCCCTTTCCTCCATATATTGCACCGCCATCCCTGGCACTAGCTATAGAAGGGCTTTCTGTGTTGGGGTACAAGGCTGAGGCCTGGAAGCCTAAGCGGCTTCTTATTGCCTCCACTCAAAGCCAAGGTAGATCTGTCAATAGTACATTTGTGTGTCTATCCAGTGGCAGATATGGTGATGCTGGAGCAGACTGCATGAGATACACTGAGGCTTGGTCTAGCATGTAGGCAGTGCAGGAGGACATGTCTATCATCAACACTGTCCTTAAGCAGACGTGGTGGCCCTGCCCACAGGAAATTGTGGCCCAGGGAATGTCTCATCCCCAGTGTTACAAGCTGGGAGCTGACCTTGACTCCTTTCTATTTCAATCTGGTACTAAATCATCATCACCCAACTAGTTACCAAATCTCATCAATTCTACTTCTAAAATATCATTCAGATCCATCTGCTTCTTCTAATCCTGTGTGCCACCTTCCTAGTCCAGGTTGCTATCACCTCACTTCCAGTACAATAATTGCATCTTCTACATCTCCCCAATTCCCCTCCACCCCATCCATCATCCATGCATCCATGTCCACACTGCAGCCCAGGAAATTTCCATTGGTTAATTAATCCCCCTACTGAAACTCTTCGATGTCACCATATTGCCTTTGGCGGGGAAAAAAAGAGTTCAAAATGCTTTTGATTGTTGACTTTTCTGGTAGTCCAATGGCTAAGACTCTATGCTGCTAATGCAGGGTTCCCAGCTTGATCTCTGGTCACAGAACTAGATCTCATATGCCACAACGAAGCCCCAGCACAGCCAAGTAAATAAATGTTAAGAAATATATGTTTCTGATCATTCTCAGAACTCCTGTTACCATCTGTGATCTCATTTTTTGCCTCATCTATTCCAGACATAGTGAACTGCCTTCTTTTTTCCCAAATGAGCCATGTCCTTGTCTTTTTTCATGCTGTTTCCTTTGCTAAGGAACTTTTCCCCCAGCCCTACCCTTTTCAGCTCCTACATGATCTTCTTCACTCAGCTCTCACTTTCTCTAGGAAGCCCTCCTTCCTGTTGTCTGAGTGGGTGGCCCTCTCACACTTCTGTAGCCACCTGTCCCTTTCTGAATATGTTTGTCACTGCTTATTTACTTGAAATCTTCCCTGGCTATTGAGAGCATCCGCTGCCATCAACAGGCACCTCTTGACTTCTGCTCAGCTAAACACTTGGGCCTCTTTTCCATTCCACACCATGTGGATTCACTTCACCTCTTTATGAGTTTGCCTAAAGCAAAAGAAAAGGTACACTGGACATCATAATGGATGATGTCCACAATAGCGATTATTTCTTTTAACATGGAGACATTCCACACATTATTGGTTGGTTTATTGGCTCTCAACAAAGCCAGGGGTGAAATGAGATGTCAACTCTTCTAGAGTCTTCAAGCAATGAATCTAGCAGGAGTGGGGGTTAAGCATGTTAGGGACTGCTTTAAAAAAAAAACAATAACAACTATATCTGAAAACTCTGGAATGGAACACCATTTTACCTCCTTTCTTCTTTGTTATGGTGGGAACCTTGGGAAAATCCTGGTTAATGGTTTTCTCTCTCTGGAGCATTGATAGTTCAGCCAGGCTTTCAGTGGGAGCCGTTTATCAGATGGTTCACAGTGGAGCCAGTTGGGGGAGTCTGAAATGTTGTGTTGTTGATTAGGCGAGAATCTGCACATTGTAGATAGAAAGATGCTTCTCTTAGGCAATCAACACTGCCCGAGCACAGAGACACATGCAATAAACAGAAATAGGCAAGAATGGTGGTTCTCATGTACACAGACAAACTGAGTGACAGGATGTAATTGCCTTGAATAAAGTTCCCTTGGCAGGGGCAATGCTGTAGCATAATGTCAACTTAAATAGTACACACAACCTAAAAGTTGAGAGTTATGTTTTATTCAGCAGAAATTCTTAGGACTTCAAGTCTGGGAGACAGCATCTCAAGTAACCCTGAGAGAACTGCTCCGAAGAGGTGAAAAGAGGATCTATGTTATATAGAAGTTTTTCAACAAAGGGCAGGTAGCCTGATCATCAAAAGATTATTGTTAATTAAAGAAAACCAGATAACCCAAGTTAAGGGATTTAGCGCTTTTCTATGTATGGGAGATGCAAGAGTCTAGGCTCACTGAAATCATTCCTTTGATAAATACCCCAGCTATTTGGAGCCTGTATCCTGTATTGTTCATATCCTGAGCTTCTCAGGGCTCACTGTAGGGAGCGGCTATAGTCTGATGGTTGCTGGAGGGCAGATATTTTTCTCCTTCTTGAGTTCCCTTAGGGCTCACATTCATTTCATTTCAGTTCAGTTCAGTTCAGTCGCTCAGTCCTGTCTGACTCTTTGTGACCCCATGAATCGCAGCATGCCAGGCCTCCCTGTCCATCACCAACTCCTGGATTTCACTCAAACTCATGTCCATTGAGTCAGTGATGCCATCCAGCCATCACATCCTCAGTCATCCCCTTCTCCTCCCACCCCCAATCCCTCCCAGCATCGGGATCTTTTCCATGAGTCAACTCTTCTCATGAGGTGGCCAAAGTATTGGAGTTTCAGCTTTAGCATCAGTCCTTCCAATGAACACCCAGGACTGGTCTCCTTTAGAATGGAGTGGTTGGATCTCCTTGCAGTCCAAGGGACTCTCAGGAGTCTTCTCTAACACCACAATTCAAAAGCACCAATTCTTTGGCTCTCAGCTTTCTTCACAATCCAACTCTCACATCCATACATGACCACGGGAAAAACCATAGCCTTGACTAGATGTACCTTTGTTGGCAAAGTAATGTCTCTGCTTTTTTAATATGCTATCTAGGTTGGTCATAACTTTCCTTCCAAGGAGTAAGTGTCTTTTAATTTCATGGCTGCAATCACCATCTGCAGTGATTTTGGAGCCCCCAGAATAAAGTCTGACATTGTTTCCCCATCTATTTGCCATGAAGTGATGGGACCAGATGCCATAATCTTTGTTTTCTGAATGCTGAGCTTTAAGCCCACTTTTTCACTCTCCTCTTTCACTTTCACTTTCAGTAAGGGGCTAAAAGTTTAGTTCCTCTTCACTTTCTGCCATAAGGGTGGTGTCATCTGCATATCTGAGGTTGTTGATATTTCTCCCGACAATCTTACTTTCAACTTGTGCTGGGCTGCAATCGCTGATAACTGTGACCTCCTTGTTTACTGACATGGCAGGAAATATTTTCTCAATGGGAAAGCTTGAGGTTTCCCTCATAATCTCCATCAGCCCCTGATTCTTTGTACAGTCACTTCTTCCTTTTTAAATATTTTTATTTATTTATTTGGCTAGACCAGATCTTAGTTGGGGCACATGGGATCTTTAGTTGCAGCATATGAAATCTTAGTTGCAGCACATGGGATCTAGTTCTAGGGATTAAACCTAGACCAGAGATTGAACCCAGGCTCCCTGCTTTGGGAGTGCAATCTTAGCCACTTGACTACCAGGGAAGTCCCCAGTCACCTCTTCCTTAATGTTAAATAAAGTGTTAAATAAACACATTCTCAAGTCCTTCTAGGCCCCACCCCCAGGTTGTCTACCAAGCACAGTGTAAGCCATTCTGTAGCAAAATCTTCCTCCCTTCCTTTCTTTGCTAATTTACAAGTTGCCAACTGTTGGTTCTTAGTTAGAAACTGAAGGACACTGGGCTTGTCAGAGGCCTGGGCACAGCCCGACTCAGATGCTTGGGTTCACGCAGACACACATGCATTTGTGTGCGTGCGCACACATTCCCACATACCCTGTGGCACTATATTGTCCAGTCCGCTTACATCAGTGGATAGGAATGTCTGCAAACCCTCCAGGGACTGCACAGGCCCATGGGTAAGACCCTTCCTCCTCCTAAATGCTTGGCAGGCTTTTGCAAAACTGACTTAACAAGGGCCTCATCCAAGACAGTGGGACAACGGGGATCTCAACATTCTTTATGTCTGCCTCCTTTGCATGGTAAGTGACCTCGGATTGTAAGTGCCCTGTTATTGAGCGAAGAGTTTATGTGCTAAGAAGACAGGAAACTATGTGGGTGTGGAGTGATGGATGGGGTGTTTGTGGGTGAAGAATACAGAGGAGTTGCTGGAGGGCATGAGTGCTGAGCTTGAGGCTGTTTGCAGGGATACTGGGACGTGTCTGAATAAACCAGTGGAGATGGAAATCCCAAGGTTTTGTTGTTGATAAATTTGCCTCAGAAATAAGGAAATGATAATATTAATCATTGCAGCTCTCATTTTTGCTAGCTGGGGTTTTAAGGGGGCAAAATTAATATCTTTTCTTTCCCTTTAGGTTCAGAGCCAAGGCAAAGGCATGAGGTGGATGGGGCTGAAGCGTCACCTTTAAGACTGGAGCACTTTTGAGTGACAGCCCACATGGGCTTGTTGACTCCCCACACCCAGATTGGACTTCGGAGGAACCAACCTGAGAGCACACTGGAGTGTGCAAACAGCACATTCTGCTAGCGAGAAGAGGACGCAGAAGAGAGACCAACTAATCTTTGCTAATCTTTGACACACCAGCACCACCCATTTAAGGAACAGACAGAGGGCTCTTGTTTGCCCACCAACTAACTCACAGTTTCCCCAGGGAATAATGAGAGGTGGAACGAGAGGCCAGGTGTGGTCAGGGGAACCCCCCTCACCACAGTGAACATACAGAGTGGGGACAACATGTCCCCTCTGAATGTTACCCCGTTTTTGTCATAGTCAACCTGAGGCAGGAGGCAGTTGGGCCCCCCTGGGTAAAACAGTTGGAAATTTATTCTCTACTAATCAAAACTCCAAGACAAGAATAGCAGGACAATTAAGGGAGGAGGCTGGACCCTGCGCAGACCCACAAAGTCAAGAGACCTCCTCAGCCACACATGTGCAGAAAAGGCTCCTTGGAGGCCAAAGGGGAGTCGCGTCAAGGGATGTTCTACTCAGACGCCTTTTCAATAGGATCCATCTATGGCTAAGAGATGTGTGTGCACACATGGGAGGATCCGGAGATATATTAAATATGGCCTGTGAACCAGGCAAGTCAGAATGATTGGCCAAAGGAGACTCGGAAGAAATATCCCATAAAAGTGATTCAAACTGCCATAAGGGCTCAACCTAGCAACTTGGGACTCTCCCTCTGAGCCTGCTCATGTGTCTCTCCAGGGGTACTGTATGTACTCTTTTTCCTCCTAATAAATACTTAACTTGCTTCACTACTTTCTGTCTTTGTGGAAATTCTTTTCTGCAAAGGCCAAGATCCTTGTCACTGACCACTGGTCTAGTAGCTAGGACCTGGTGCTCTCACTGCTGTGACCCAGCCCAGTCTCTGGCTGGGAACCCAGGCCCTGCTCCAAGCTGCTGCAGGCTGAGACTACCCGAGATCATATCCATAGTCAGGGTAGGGTGCTTCTGTCTCCTCAGGGGAGCTGAATCCTTTCAACTCCTGCTTCAAGGGGCTGCTCATCCCATGGTCTCTGCTCCTCTGGTATTCTGTTAGGTTGCTGGAGGAAGGGTCAACTTGACTCTCAGAAATTTCTGAATTGAAGCAACTCATGTGAATTAAATCGCTACCATGGGTATCCTGTTCAAGGTGAAAAAATTATTCCCTTTCTTACTTCTTGTCTCAAATTCCATCTAGTACAGCTCCAAATACAGCTCCAAAGAGGTTCTTGTGCAGTGGAGAAGCAAAACTAATGAAGAAATCTATCACGATGGAGCCCTGACATAGAGCCTCCCAAGTGGGAGAGAGAGTTGGTGCTGTGAGGGGCTTATTGAAAGGGCACTGACTGCTTCTGGAGAGGAGCTGCTGTCTTGGATTTGGGGTGTGTGAACTCCATGCAAGGCAGAAATGTGCCTATGCATGAGAGCAAAGCCCTTCTTTCTCTCCTTTTCCCTCTCCCCTCTTTTTTTTTCTTTTGCTACCCCTCAATCTCTCTCTTCCTTACCCTTCCCGAATTAATAACACCACCAGGACATCCTGAGACAAATAGCCAAGTCAGAAATCACTTCGCCTCTCTGACAGCCCAGCCCATCCCTACAAACTCGTATCTCATGGGCAGCTACTCCTGTGTGTCACCAGGGCCACCAAGAGACTTCCTATCTATTCCACTGCCAGAGACATTAGCTGTTAGCATTTTTGGCAAAGGATCTTGACAATCACCTTGGGAAGGAAAATGTGTGGGGGGCTAGTGGAAAGAATGTGACTTTTGGCAGACTCTGGGCTCTCCTCCAGCTCTACCACTTAATACCAGGGTAACCCTGGGCGAATCACTTAACCTCCTTGACTTTGGTTTCCTCATTTGTAAAATAAACAGTGCAAAGAGGATAATAGTCATCTCACAGAACTATTTGGAAAAGGTAAGCAAGTTGATGCGTGGAGGCATGCCTGCAAGACACATGGTAGATAGATTTTGACATTTGGGGAAGATTCCATTGTAGGCTAATTGCAGAGTTTTATGGGTCTCTTCCTCTTGAATATCCTGAAATAACACGAATCAGGCAGCATTTGCTCTACAGAAGGAAGTTCTTAAATGGTCTTCATTAGGATTTCTAATAAGTTAACCTTTCTTTTTGCTCCAAGTCAGTGCCTGTTTTCTGCTTGGTGGTAGCTTCTCACTAAGGTCATTTTGTAAAACACTCTCTCCCAGGATCTTTTCAGTCTTACTTACTACACTGGCCCTGGTCTGTAATGCTTTTCTGTTGTATTGAGGTTGCCTTTTTGTGGCTGTGGGGTTTATAATGTGTACAGAAATACAGAACTTAGGAACCTAACCAGCCCATGTACCTGGCCAGCCCATGCGACCTTTGTTATGGACCTGTTCTGTAGATGGCTTAAAGTTCCTTTGTCCTTGCATTTTTGAGTTGGATAGAGCTCAAGCTGGGCCAGTCTATCCATAAATCCTTCTTTGAGGCCAAGTGTGTTAGAGAGAACATCTCAGTATTTCCTGTAGATGTTTCCATTAGGGTATCATTCAAGGTTATGGGGTGTAAGCCACAGATTTGGACAGAAAATGCGTATATTGAGGAGATATTGAGTAGCTTCCAAAATTGGTGGAAAACCAGAGAACCAAGTTTAGGAAGTAAGTGTATTCCAGGGAAGTTATCGAAGCAAGAATACTGGAGTGGTCTGCCCTTCCCTACTCCAGGAGGAGAAAGGGGCTAAAGAGGATGAGATGGTTGGATGGCATCACCGACTCAATGGACATGAGTTTGAGCAAACTCCAGGAGACAGTGAAGGACAGGGAAACCTGGCGTGCTGCAGTCCATGGAGTTGGAAAGAGTCGGACATTATTTAGTGACTGGACAACAACAACAGGGGGTTAGGCCACAACTGAAGGCTCTTGTTAGCACCCTGCCATATGTCACCACTGCTGCTACTCCTGGACCCTGAGGTTTCTGGCACCGAACCTCAATGTCACTGGATAAAAATCCTCAGCTATCCCCATGTCATTGGATCGCTTGCTCAGTATTCACAGGCCTGAATTGGAACAACCCAATGACTGATCCCAGGTTCTGTGCTTGGTTCCAGACAGTGTGGAGAGGCTTCTTTGGCTTTCCTTGTGGGATCACATAGTAGGGGGGTTTCTCCTAAAGCAGGAAGATGGTTTAAAGATGAATGTCTGGCATGCTTGAAAACTAGACAGCTTTAATTTACTGTCACGGCTTTTGGTTCAAAAGACGAAGAACCCAAGTGAAATGCTCTGCCCATCCTTAAAACCCGAATGTAACTGAAAAAGCACTGACTTGGATTCAACTTCTCTGATCCTCTCAGTTTCTTCTTTTATGGAATGGGAATTAAAATAACTATCCTGCATACCCATCTCAAGGTTGTTGTGAAAGTCAACAACATAGCAGACTATTAAATACTATATCAAAGGAGCATATATCTGAATATTTTTCCCTGTAAGCTGATAAACCACCAACAAACAACCTCTACAGTATGGGCTATTTGTGGTCTGGAGTGTGGTAATATGCCCAGGGGCATAAGAGATCTCATTCTACAATTAAAGTGTCCAAAGCTCACAAATATGAAATATGGATCAAGTTCCCTGAGGCTATACACTGATAAGGGGTTGCTGCTGCTGCTAAGTCACTTCAGTCATGTCCTACTCTGTGCAACCCCATAGATGGCAGCCCACCAGGCTCCCCTATCCCTGGGATTCTCCAGGCAAGAATACTGGAGTGGGTTGCCATTTCCTTCTCCAATGCATGAAAGTTAAAAGTGAAAGAGAAGTTGCTCAGTTGTGTCCAACTCTTAGTGACCCCGTGGACTGTAGCCTACCAGGCTCCTCCATCCGTGGGATTTTCCAGGCAAGAGTACTGGAGTGGGGTGCCATTACAATAAGGGGCAGAGACAAGATTTACACCCAGATCTGTCTGACTGTGGGCTTCCCAGGTTGCTCAGTGGTAAAGAATCTACCTGCCAATGCAGGAGACATGAGTTCAGTCCCTGGGTGGGGAAGATCCCTTGGAGAAGGAAATGGTAACCCACTCCTATATTCTTGCCTGGTGAGCTATAGTCCACAATGTTGCAAAAATTGGACACGACTGCACACACATACATGCATGCGTGCCTGCCTGCCTGTCTGTCTTTAAATTCTACCTTATTTCCAAGAGGCCTGGTCTTAATTCCCAAAACTGGATGGATTAACTAAAAGCTCAGGAAGGAGATTCTTGTCTAAGAAAGAAGTGGAGGAACCATAAAAGGAGGGGAAATGGAAGCCCAGTCCGCGAGTTCTTAGAATGATGCTTATTCCATAAGAGCTCATGGAGATATCACAGTCAATCTACCCAAGAAGCTCATGAACTATTGCACTGAATGGCTTTCATTTTGTAGTTGAGGAAACAAGCTGAAAGAAGTTAGATAATTTGCCCAGAGATACTCAGCTTAGTTAGAAACAGAACTCAATACTGGTTTGTTTAAACAAGAAGTTGATTTCATAAAAGATACTGACTGGCCCTAAAGAAGCAGGCATGGAACAAAATTCTACATTCAGCAGCTTTTCCTGCTAATATCACAGTTGGGTTGCTCATGCCAGAACTTCTCCTATTGTTGCCTCTGGGAGCTGGATGTATCTGCCACTATTCTTTAAGCAGATTCTTCCTGGTGCCAATTTCCTTGCAACATATAATTTACAGAGGCTTCTGACAGTCTGAGCCCAGGTTAATGCCTGCAACTTAGCTGCAAGCGAGTTCGAAAAAGTAAGTTATAGAGACAAGAAATTTCTTTTTTCCCATCAAGATGGGTTATCTCCCAGACACAGGAAGTGTTCCAAGATGCTGGGGGTGCAGAGGCACTGCTCATTCTTAGCTAAACTCCCAGTTCCTAGGACAGGGCTCAGCACAGAGTAGGTGTGGACTGAAAGTTTCTGTCCTCAACAGAAACAATGCCTTCTGTTGAAGCCTTAATTCCCAAATGTGCTGGCATTTTAAAAGGACCCAGGGAGGTAAATAGGTTTAGATGAAATCATAATGGGATCAGTGCTTGTCTAATAGAGATTTTTGGACTCCAAAATCACTGCAGATGGTGACTGCAGCAATGAAATTAAAAGACACTTGCTCCTTGGAAGAAAAGCTATGACCAACCTAGACAGCATATTAAAAAACAGAGACATTACTTTGCCAACAAAAGTCCATCTAGTCAAAGCTATGATTTTTCCAGTAGTCATGTATGGATGTGAGAGTTGGACTATAAAGAAAGCTGAGCGCCAAAGAACTGATGCTTTTGAACTTCAGTGTTGAAGAAGACTCTTGAGAGTCCCTTGGACCGCAAGGAGATTCAATCCAGCCCATCCTAAAGGAAATCAGTCCTGAATATTCATTGGAAGGACTAATGCTGAAGCTGAAACTCCAATACTTTGGCCACTTGATGCGAAGAACTGACTCACTGGAAAAGTGGTGCAGAGGCACTGCTCATTCTTAGCTAAACTCCCAGTTCCTAGGACAGGGCTCAGCACAGAGTAGGTGTGGACTGAAAGTTTCTATCCTCAACAGAAACAATGCCTTCTGTTGAAGCCTTAATTCCCAAATGTGCTGGCATTTTAAAAGGACCCAGGGAGGTAAATAGGTTTAGATGAAATCATAATGGGATCAGTGCTTGTCTAATAGAGATTTTTGGACTCCAAAATCACTGCAGATGGTGACTGCAGCAATGAAATTAAAAGACACTTGCTCCTTGGAAGAAAAGCTATGACCAACCTAGACAGCATATTAAAAAACAGAGACATTACTTTGCCAACAAAAGTCCATCTAGTCAAAGCTATGATTTTTCCAGTAGTCATGTATGGATGTGAGAGTTGGACTATAAAGAAAGCTGAGCGCCAAAGAACTGATGCTTTTGAACTTCAGTGTTGAAGAAGACTCTTGAGAGTCCCTTGGACCGCAAGGAGATTCAATCCAGCCCATCCTAAAGGAAATCAGTCCTGAATATTCATTGGAAGGACTAATGCTGAAGCTGAAACTCCAATACTTTGGCCACTTGATGCGAAGAACTGACTCACTGGAAAAGACCCTGATTCTGGCAAAGATTGAAGGTGGGAGGAGAAGGGGACAACAGAGGATGAGATGGTTGGATGGCATCACTGACTCAGGGGACATGAGTTTGAGCAAGCTCTGGATGTTAGTGATGGACAGGGAAGCCTGATGTGCTGCAGTCCAGGGCTCTTGCTCTTTCCCTAATGTGTAAGGATATAGCAAGACATCAACCATTTGCAGACCAAGAAGGGGGCTCTCACCAAGAGCTGAATCAACTGGCACTTTGATCTTGGACTTTCAAACTTCCATGACTATGAGAAAGAAAGGTCGGTTGTTTTAGCCACTCAGTCTATTTTGGCCATCTGATACAAAGAGCTGACTCATTGGAAAAGATCCTGATGCTGGGAAAGGTGAAAGGAAAAGGGGTGGTAGACGATGAGATGGTTAGATAGCATCACCAACCCAATGGACATGAATTTGGGCAAACCCCAAGAGAGAGTGAAGGACAAAGCCTGGTGAACTACAGTCCACAGGTTTGTAAAGAGTTGGACACAACTTATTGACTGAACAACAACAAGCTATTTTGTAATAGCAGCCTGAGCAGACTAAGACAATAGGTGTGTCATAAGTATTTAATAACTGATTAACCAAATAATTCTGTCTGTGACTTTAAAGTCCATGCCTCAGCCCCTACACTCTCTCTACAGATGGTCCTTGACAAGATTTAGTGGAAAATATGTAACTGCACATTGGTGAAATTATATAACTTTTCTGTCCTGTATAAACCATCTTTCTGTATGCATATTATTCATTCATTCAACAAAATGTGAAGTTGTGGTTTATGACTATGAATTCTGAGAAGGAAGGTCCATAACCATCTTTTTCAGCATGATATCACCCATTTTTCATACAGTGCCACAGAATAAGGAATTGTAACATAGATGAGTAGATTGATGAATGAATGACTAAGAGACAGAGCTGTCCAGACATGGAAAGAATGGATCTGGTAGGTAGGGAGAGATGGTGTTAAGGATGGCTTCCAGGTTTTTTGGCTTAAACACCTGGTTGGGTGGGTCCTGTACTTCCTGAGATAAGGAGCATGGGAGGATGAACACGCTCTGGAAGAAAGATCAGGAGTTTCATTTGGGGCTTGCTGAGCTTGTGCATCTGTGAGACATGAAAGTGGGGATGTTGAGTGGGCTGCTGGATGTATGGGTCTGGAACTTAGAAGCAATGTCTGGAATGAAGATATAAATTTGGGAGTTGTCAGCATGTAGCTAGTAACTGAAGTTACAAGCATAGACATGAAAACATATGATAGCACAATATATAAAACTATATATGACTCTATAAATATTTAAGTGGAAAGTTATATACATGTGCAACTGTGCAGACAATGGAATGAAGTTATTGGTAGTATTCAGAAATGAAGAAGATGTAGTATCAGCCTGAGAAGTTAATTACTAATCAATGTTCAGTGGATGCCAAATGGCAGAAACCATACATTGGAGGTCAATATAGTTTAATTTCAAGTTGGTCTGTCTGCAAGGACAATATAAACAGATCAGTGGTGTGCCCATGTGTCCTGGTTCCTCCTGCAAAGTTAATGGACACAGAATGTTAGATATTTTGGGTAGATGCTAGCCATGGCATAGGCACTTCCTTTGTGTCAAGCCTAAGAACATTCTGGAGAAGGAACATAAAATCAAGGCATGGAAAAGTCAGGCTGAGAAGGTCTGGGGGCTTGCAGAAGAACTCTACAGGGACTGAGTCTTAGGAACAGGAGGCTGTGACAGAAGAGAACACCCCATATACCTCTTCTCTGTTCTGTGAAAGGTATTTTCAAGGACAAGGCAACCAAGAGATTAACATCAACCTTTCCCAGGCTCCCAGCCTGGGAATGGGCAGAGGGCACCTGGGTTATAAGTTCTTACACTCTATAGTTCAGCAATTACAGGCCAGCCATTCATCACTGAGATTAAGAGGAAGAGGTTTGGATTCAGCATTCAACACCTCCCCCTGCCCCCCCACCCTGCCACCCATTAACATGCTGGGTAACCTCTGGTAAGTTCCTTATTCTCTCTGAACTTTCTTGAACCTCAGTTGCCTTTCCCCGCTAAAAGGACAATGATGGTATAGTTGACCTTTGAGCAGATAAGGGGTTAAAGGTGCAATAGAAAATCCGGGTGTAACTTTAGAATAAGCCCTTCATATGCCATCCACAACTCAACCAACTGTGGATCATGTAGTACTGAAATATTTATCTAGTGGGGAAAAAAATCCACCTATAAGTGGACCTGCACAATTAAAATCCCTGTTGTTCTATGGTCAACTGGATAAGACACAGTGTATTTGGACCTAGTGGATATCTAAACAAATTTTCATTGGTGACAAATTTGAAACTCCACCCTGCCACCTTGTTAGAGAGGTAGCCACTGGTGGGTTAAATAGAGAGGTGATGAAATTTGATTTATCATTAAGAAAACATACTGTTAATACCATATGAGGAATAAGAGTGGATACTGGGGAACTAGGTAAGTGGCTATTGTACTAGTGCCAGCATGGAGTGATGGTGGTTTGGATCAGGGTAATAGTGAAGCAGAGTGATAGGTTTCCAGATTGCTATAAAGATTTGTGTTTAATAGAAGCTTTATAAATGAGATACTTAAGGGTTATTACTTTCATTCTTAACACTAGTCAATTGCAAAAAAGTATTTGGAGCTATGGCAAAGCATGTACCTTTTAGTTATTTATTGTTTATGTGTGTGTGTTTAGTTACTCAGTCGTGCCCAACTCTTTGCAATCCCATGGACTGTAGCTCACCAGGCTCCTCTGTCCATGGGATTTTCCAGGTAAGAATACTGGAGTGGGTTGTCATTTCTTCCTCCAGGGGATCTTCCTGACCCAGGGATCAAACCCATGTCTTCTGTGTCTCCTTCTTTGGAAGGAGAGTTCTTTACCATTATGTAGTTAATATTCACTCCTATGTGGGGGTCGCAAAGAGTCGGATATGACTGAACGACTTCACTTTTCACTTGGCGTTGCACTAAGTACTTTATATACATTAGTGTATTTATTACTCCTAACACTACTATGGGCTTCCTTGGTGGCTCAGATGGTAAAGAATCTGCCTGCATTGTGGGACACCTGGCTTTGATCCCTGGGTTGGGAAGATCCCCTGGAGGAGGGCATGGCAACCCACTCCAGTATTCTTGCCTGGAGAATCCCATGGATAGAGGAGCCTGGAAGGCTACAGTAAATGGAGTCACAAAGAGTTGGACACACCTGAGTGACTAAACACAGCATAACACTTCTATTATTCCCATTTTACAGAAGGAGGAACTGAGGCTCAGAAATGTCACACAGCTAGTATGTGGTAAAGCTAACTGGATTAACACCCCCACCCCATGTAGTCTGGACTAGTATTAGATTTGCAATAAAAGAAAGAAGATGATTCTTAAAATTAGTTTGGGACAACTCTTGTTTTTATGCCTCCAGTAGTAACTGGCTTGAAAGATCTTGCCTGGGGATTGAATACAACTCCTTCACAGAATTCAATTGTCACCCTGTTACACTCCAGGGCCATTTAGGACACCTCCTTTTTGATGATGGTTATACGAACACTTGAACTAGTGGGCATTTGGGTTGAAAGTCTCTTGGAAAACTTCTTGCAGTTCTCTAGGGTATATGCTTTCACCTCCAATCAGAAAAATAATAAAAAAAATTTAAAAAATTGCCTGACTGTTCAACTGCCAAGAGCCCAATTAGTCAGTGCAGACCTTACAATAATACCAAATCAGGGAGGAAGTTTGATAAGAAAACACCGCCTAAGAAGATTTTTAATTGGCAGCGAAAAAGAGCTTGAGAACAATAGCTTGATGTTGCCAATTCCCTTCACATTACTCACTAAATCAATGTCTTTTCCCATATGGAATACTCTACCCTCCTCTTGACCCACCCATTTATATAATTACCTTTTGGCACTTGGCTGAAAAGTTAGCTCCTGCAAAATACCTTTCCCACTTAGCCTCAGTTTGTTATGATTTGATGGATTGAATCATTAATTCTTCACTCACTCGGTACAGGCCTTTTGGGTACTAGATACTCAGCTGGTCACTGAGAACCCAGTGCACCATTCCTGGCCTCTCATTTCAGCACCTTCTGTGATGATGGAAAGAGCCTGTGTTTGTGTTCTCGAACATGGTAGCCACTAGCTATGTGGGCTACTGAGTGCTTGAGAAGTGTGAAGTTCAACTGAAGAAATGAATTCTAAAATGCTATTTAATTTGGATTAGTTTCAGTGTAAACAGCCTCATGTGACAGCACAAGTCTAAACTGAATAACGGATCATGAAGTGAGGGTTGTAGCCAAGTCTTTGGGGGCTGTGATGGACATCTGAAACAGGTGGAGGGAGGCAGCCAAGGTGGGGCTGTCAGCTCTCTGGAGAAGAGTCAGGGTTGTTCAGGTGGACAATGAGGTACAGCTTTTGGGTTCAAGTTCAGGTGTTTTCCACCTATTATCTCCATGAGTTGTTGTTATTTAGTTACTAAGTCATGTTCAACTCTTTGCAATTCCATGGGTGTAGCCTGCCAGGCTCCTCTGTCCATGGGCTTCTCCAGGCAAGAATACTAGAATAGGTTGCCATAGGTTGCCCTCCAGGGTATCTTCCTGACCCAGGGATCGAACTCGAGTCTCCTGCATTGTAGGTGGATTCTTTACCAATGAGCCACCAGGGAAGCCCAGCTCCATGATTACAGGCAACTTACTAAAATTTTGTCTAACAAATGAGGAATCTGAAGCTGAACTAGGGCAGAGGTAGGTGGGGGCTGGAGAACAGGCAGATTGAAGGTCTGGCCAGTCTCTCGAGCAGTCCTCTCCTTAGCAAGCATGACAAGGCTCATGCACCACTGCTTTGCAGGACCATTCTCATTGGAAATCACATTCCAGTTATGTTTCTTGCCTGTGTCATTTCCTGTTACTCACTTGCTCACTCCAAAATAAAATCATTTTTTTCCATCTGATTGCAAGACATTTTTGTTCATTACCCAAAAAAGTACAGAATCATGGAAAATTATAAAGAAGAATCACAAATCCTCTTACCCAGATTTTTAGGAATTGGATGGATCCGCAAATAGTTCTAGAGTCACAAACTTACTTTAGTGGGATGTACTGTGCATTATGCTCTGTAATTGCTGTTTCACCCAATAATTTACTGTGAACATTTTAATATGTTAATGTATAATTCATAAACACATTAATGACTACACACTACTCCACTGTACCACTGTGATGGAAACAGAGTGTTTTTAATTTCTTTCCATTCTAAAACATGATTATGATCATACATCTTTATGCACTTTGTGATTATTTTATAGGATAAAAGTGAACTATAGGATAAAGATAAAATGAATTAAAAAATTGATACATAATGGGGATTACATTGATTCTGTAGAGCACTTTGGGTAGTATGCACATTTTAAATGTTAAACCTTCTAATCCATGAACACGTGTATTTCCATTCATTTGTGCCTTTAATTTCTTTCAATGTTTTTTAGTTTTCAATGTACATGAGTTTTACCTCTTTAGTCAAGTTTATTCCTAAGTATGTTACTCTTTTTAATGATATTGTAAATGAAACTGTCCTCAATTTCATTTTTTGGATAGTTTTTAATTAGTGTATAGAAATGAAACTGATTTTTATATGTTGATTTTGTATTGAAGGACTAATGCTGAAGCTGAAACTCCAATACTTTGGCCACTTGATGCGAAGAACTGACTCACTGGAAAAGACCCTGATTCTGGCAAAGATTGAAGGTGGGAGGAGAAGGGGACAACAGAGGATGAGATGGTTGGATGGCATCACTGACTCAGGGGACATGAGTTTGAGCAAGCTCTGGATGTTAGTGATGGACAGGGAAGCCTGATGTGCTGCAGTCCAGGGCTCTTGCTCTTTCCCTAATGTGTAAGGATATAGCAAGACATCAACCATTTGCAGACCAAGAAGGGGGCTCTCACCAAGAGCTGAATCAACTGGCACTTTGATCTTGGACTTTCAAACTTCCATGACTATGAGAAAGAAAGGTCGGTTGTTTTAGCCACTCAGTCTATTTTGGCCATCTGATACAAAGAGCTGACTCATTGGAAAAGATCCTGATGCTGGGAAAGGTGAAAGGAAAAGGGGTGGTAGACGATGAGATGGTTAGATAGCATCACCAACCCAATGGACATGAATTTGGGCAAACCCCAAGAGAGAGTGAAGGACAAAGCCTGGTGAACTACAGTCCACAGGTTTGTAAAGAGTTGGACACAACTTATTGACTGAACAACAACAAGCTATTTTGTAATAGCAGCCTGAGCAGACTAAGACAATAGGTGTGTCATAAGTATTTAATAACTGATTAACCAAATAATTCTGTCTGTGACTTTAAAGTCCATGCCTCAGCCCCTACACTCTCTCTACAGATGGTCCTTGACAAGATTTAGTGGAAAATATGTAACTGCACATTGGTGAAATTATATAACTTTTCTGTCCTGTATAAACCATCTTTCTGTATGCATATTATTCATTCATTCAACAAAATGTGAAGTTGTGGTTTATGACTATGAATTCTGAGAAGGAAGGTCCATAACCATCTTTTTCAGCATGATATCACCCATTTTTCATACAGTGCCACAGAATAAGGAATTGTAACATAGATGAGTAGATTGATGAATGAATGACTAAGAGACAGAGCTGTCCAGACATGGAAAGAATGGATCTGGTAGGTAGGGAGAGATGGTGTTAAGGATGGCTTCCAGGTTTTTTGGCTTAAACACCTGGTTGGGTGGGTCCTGCTACTTCCTGAGATAAGGAGCATGGGAGGATGAACACGCTCTGGAAGAAAGATCAGGAGTTTCATTTGGGGCTTGCTGAGCTTGTGCATCTGTGAGACATGAAAGTGGGGATGTTGAGTGGGCTGCTGGATGTATGGGTCTGGAACTTAGAAGCAATGTCTGGAATGAAGATATAAATTTGGGAGTTGTCAGCATGTAGCTAGTAACTGAAGTTACAAGCATAGACATGAAAACATATGATAGCACAATATATAAAACTATATATGACTCTATAAATATTTAAGTGGAAAGTTATATACATGTGCAACTGTGCAGACAATGGAATGAAGTTATTGGTAGTATTAAGAAATGAAGAAGATGTAGTATCAGCCTGAGAAGTTAATTACTAATCAATGTTCAGTGGATGCCAAATGGCAGAAACCATACATTGGAGGTCAATATAGTTTAATTTCAAGTTGGTCTGTCTGCAAGGACAATATAAACAGATCAGTGGTGTGCCCATGTGTCCTGGTTCCTCCTGCAAAGTTAATGGACACAGAATGTTAGATATTTTGGGTAGATGCTAGCCATGGCATAGGCACTTCCTTTGTGTCAAGCCTAAGAACATTCTGGAGAAGGAACATAAAATCAAGGCATGGAAAAGTCAGGCTGAGAAGGTCTGGGGGCTTGCAGAAGAACTCTACAGGGACTGAGTCTTAGGAACAGGAGGCTGTGACAGAAGAGAACACCCCATATACCTCTTCTCTGTTCTGTGAAAGGTATTTTCAAGGACAAGGCAACCAAGAGATTAACATCAACCTTTCCCAGGCTCCCAGCCTGGGAATGGGCAGAGGGCACCTGGGTTATAAGTTCTTACACTCTATAGTTCAGCAATTACAGGCCAGCCATTCATCACTGAGATTAAGAGGAAGAGGTTTGGATTCAGCATTCAACACCTCCCCCTGCCCCCCCACCCTGCCACCCATTAACATGCTGGGTAACCTCTGGTAAGTTCCTTATTCTCTCTGAACTTTCTTGAACCTCAGTTGCCTTTCCCCGCTAAAAGGACAATGATGGTATAGTTGACCTTTGAGCAGATAAGGGGTTAAAGGTGCAATAGAAAATCCGGGTGTAACTTTAGAATAAGCCCTTCATATGCCATCCACAACTCAACCAACTGTGGATCATGTAGTACTGAAATATTTATCTAGTGGGGAAAAAAATCCACCTATAAGTGGACCTGCACAATTAAAATCCCTGTTGTTCTATGGTCAACTGGATAAGACACAGTGTATTTGGACCTAGTGGATATCTAAACAAATTTTCATTGGTGACAAATTTGAAACTCCACCCTGCCACCTTGTTAGAGAGGTAGCCACTGGTGGGTTAAATAGAGAGGTGATGAAATTTGATTTATCATTAAGAAAACATACTGTTAATACCATATGAGGAATAAGAGTGGATACTGGGGAACTAGGTAAGTGGCTATTGTACTAGTGCCAGCATGGAGTGATGGTGGTTTGGATCAGGGTAATAGTGAAGCAGAGTGATAGGTTTCCAGATTGCTATAAAGATTTGTGTTTAATAGAAGCTTTATAAATGAGATACTTAAGGGTTATTACTTTCATTCTTAACACTAGTCAATTGCAAAAAAGTATTTGGAGCTATGGCAAAGCATGTACCTTTTAGTTATTTATTGTTTATGTGTGTGTGTTTAGTTACTCAGTCGTGCCCAACTCTTTGCAATCCCATGGACTGTAGCTCACCAGGCTCCTCTGTCCATGGGATTTTCCAGGTAAGAATACTGGAGTGGGTTGTCATTTCTTCCTCCAGGGGATCTTCCTGACCCAGGGATCAAACCCATGTCTTCTGTGTCTCCTTCATTGGAAGGAGAGTTCTTTACCATTATGTAGTTAATATTCACTCCTATGTGGGGGTCGCAAAGAGTCGGATATGACTGAACGACTTCACTTTTCACTTGGCGTTGCACTAAGTACTTTATATACATTAGTGTATTTATTACTCCTAACACTACTATGGGCTTCCTTGGTGGCTCAGATGGTAAAGAATCTGCCTGCATTGTGGGACACCTGGCTTTGATCCCTGGGTTGGGAAGATCCCCTGGAGGAGGGCATGGCAACCCACTCCAGTATTCTTGCCTGGAGAATCCCATGGATAGAGGAGCCTGGAAGGCTACAGTAAATGGAGTCACAAAGAGTTGGACACACCTGAGTGACTAAACACAGCATAACACTTCTATTATTCCCATTTTACAGAAGGAGGAACTGAGGCTCAGAAATGTCACACAGCTAGTATGTGGTAAAGCTAACTGGATTAACACCCCCACCCCATGTAGTCTGGACTAGTATTAGATTTGCAATAAAAGAAAGAAGATGATTCTTAAAATTAGTTTGGGACAACTCTTGTTTTTATGCCTCCAGTAGTAACTGGCTTGAAAGATCTTGCCTGGGGATTGAATACAACTCCTTCACAGAATTCAATTGTCACCCTGTTACACTCCAGGGCCATTTAGGACACCTCCTTTTTGATGATGGTTATACGAACACTTGAACTAGTGGGCATTTGGGTTGAAAGTCTCTTGGAAAACTTCTTGCAGTTCTCTAGGGTATATGCTTTCACCTCCAATCAGAAAAATAATAAAAAAAATTTAAAAAATTGCCTGACTGTTCAACTGCCAAGAGCCCAATTAGTCAGTGCAGACCTTACAATAATACCAAATCAGGGAGGAAGTTTGATAAGAAAACACCGCCTAAGAAGATTTTTAATTGGCAGCGAAAAAGAGCTTGAGAACAATAGCTTGATGTTGCCAATTCCCTTCACATTACTCACTAAATCAATGTCTTTTCCCATATGGAATACTCTACCCTCCTCTTGACCCACCCATTTATATAATTACCTTTTGGCACTTGGCTGAAAAGTTAGCTCCTGCAAAATACCTTTCCCACTTAGCCTCAGTTTGTTATGATTTGATGGATTGAATCATTAATTCTTCACTCACTCGGTACAGGCCTTTTGGGTACTAGATACTCAGCTGGTCACTGAGAACCCAGTGCACCATTCCTGGCCTCTCATTTCAGCACCTTCTGTGATGATGGAAAGAGCCTGTGTTTGTGTTCTCGAACATGGTAGCCACTAGCTATGTGGGGCTACTGAGTGCTTGAGAAGTGTGAAGTTCAACTGAAGAAATGAATTCTAAAATGCTATTTAATTTGGATTAGTTTCAGTGTAAACAGCCTCATGTGACAGCACAAGTCTAAACTGAATAACGGATCATGAAGTGAGGGTTGTAGCCAAGTCTTTGGGGGCTGTGATGGACATCTGAAACAGGTGGAGGGAGGCAGCCAAGGTGGGGCTGTCAGCTCTCTGGAGAAGAGTCAGGGTTGTTCAGGTGGACAATGAGGTACAGCTTTTGGGTTCAAGTTCAGGTGTTTTCCACCTATTATCTCCATGAGTTGTTGTTATTTAGTTACTAAGTCATGTTCAACTCTTTGCAATTCCATGGGTGTAGCCTGCCAGGCTCCTCTGTCCATGGGCTTCTCCAGGCAAGAATACTAGAATAGGTTGCCATAGGTTGCCCTCCAGGGTATCTTCCTGACCCAGGGATCGAACTCGAGTCTCCTGCATTGTAGGTGGATTCTTTACCAATGAGCCACCAGGGAAGCCCAGCTCCATGATTACAGGCAACTTACTAAAATTTTGTCTAACAAATGAGGAATCTGAAGCTGAACTAGGGCAGAGGTAGGTGGGGGCTGGAGAACAGGCAGATTGAAGGTCTGGCCAGTCTCTCGAGCAGTCCTCTCCTTAGCAAGCATGACAAGGCTCATGCACCACTGCTTTGCAGGACCATTCTCATTGGAAATCACATTCCAGTTATGTTTCTTGCCTGTGTCATTTCCTGTTACTCACTTGCTCACTCCAAAATAAAATCATTTTTTTCCATCTGATTGCAAGACATTTTTGTTCATTACCCAAAAAAGTACAGAATCATGGAAAATTATAAAGAAGAATCACAAATCCTCTTACCCAGATTTTTAGGAATTGGATGGATCCGCAAATAGTTCTAGAGTCACAAACTTACTTTAGTGGGATGTACTGTGCATTATGCTCTGTAATTGCTGTTTCACCCAATAATTTACTGTGAACATTTTAATATGTTAATGTATAACTTCATAAACACATTAATGACTACACACTACTCCACTGTACCACTGTGATGGAAACAGAGTGTTTTTAATTTCTTTCCATTCTAAAACATGATTATGATCATACATCTTTATGCACTTTGTGATTATTTTATAGGATAAAAGTGAACTATAGGATAAAGATAAAATGAATTAAAAAATTGATACATAATGGGGATTACATTGATTCTGTAGAGCACTTTGGGTAGTATGCACATTTTAAATGTTAAACCTTCTAATCCATGAACACGTGTATTTCCATTCATTTGTGCCTTTAATTTCTTTCAATGTTTTTTAGTTTTCAATGTACATGAGTTTTACCTCTTTAGTCAAGTTTATTCCTAAGTATGTTACTCTTTTTAATGATATTGTAAATGAAACTGTCCTCAATTTCATTTTTTGGATAGTTTTTAATTAGTGTATAGAAATGAAACTGATTTTTATATGTTGATTTTGTATTCTGAAACTTTATTGAATTTATTAGTAAATTTTGCCTCTGGATAGAGAGCTGATATTAGCTGGGTGGGGAGTGGAGGGAGCTTCTCTGGGATGGCAGAGAGAATGGGTCCTGTTAAGTATATGTTCTCTTCAAAGTTTATCAGCCTGTACTCTTGAGATTTATGTTTCACTGTGTATATATTTTAACTAAAAATCAATATAGTTGTATACATACAAAATATAAATACTAGTATAATAATAAAAATGATGCTTCTATTAGCTCGAAATATTATTAAAACAAGGCAAATTTTGTCTCATCTATTCTCTTCCTTACCTTTTGGATTGTTTTGAAGCAAATATTTCAGTATATATTTCTGAAGATAAGAGTCAAAATTTTCCTTGGTTACTGTCTGTTTATCTTTTCTGTCTGTCTCTATGACCAAATCCACCATCAGAACCACTACCATCTCTTGCTGTCTTACTGGACTCTTGCTTTCAAATTCATTCTTCGTATAGGAGCCTAAGGAATCTTCAGAAACCCAAGGAGATAATGTCACCCCCTCCAAGCTCCTCTTTAAAATTCCCCAATGACTTCCTAATGTTCTAAAGGTAAATACCAACATCTTTAAATAGCTGTATTAGTGTCCATCACAACATAACTAATTACAACAAACAAACACACACACTCAAGGACTTCAGTTCAGTTCAGTTCAGTTGCTCAGCCGTGTCCGACTCTTTGCGACCCCATGAATTGCAGCACGCCAGGCCTCCCTGTCCATCACCAACTCCCGAAGTTCACTCAAACTCACATCTATCGAGTCGGTGAGGACTTTGAGAGACACGGTTGTTGTCTCACAGTTTCTATGGGTCAGAATTCTGAATGTAGCGGGCCAAGTTCTCCGCTCAGAGTCTCACAAGGCTGAAATCTGGGTGTTGACCGAGGCTGTGGTCTCACATGGGGCTCAGGATCCTCTTAGACTGAATCAGGTGGTCGGCGGATTTCATTTGCTTGTGTCCACAGGACAGAGGTTCTCATTTTCTTGCTGGCTGTTGCCCCGGGGTTCCTCTCAGCTCCTAGAGGCCACCCTCAGGACACAGTCACACAGCCCCCACCACAGGCAGCTCATAAGATGGCCAGTTCTTTTTTATCCAGGTCAGCAGAGGAGTGTCTGCTGCTGCTGCTGCTGATCTTGATTAGATCAGGCCTTCCCATAATTATCCTTTAATTTTTCTGCTGCTGCTGCTAAGTCGTGTCAGGCGTGTCCAACTCTGAGCTACCCCAGAGACAGCAACCCAGCAGGCTGCCCTGTCCTTGGGATTCTTCAGGCAAGAACACTGGAGTGGGTTGCCATTTCCTTCTCCAGTGCATGAAAGTGAAAAGTGAAAGTGAAATCGCTCAGTTGTGTCTGACTCTTAGCAACCCGATGGACTGCAACCTACCAGGCTCCCCTATCCAAGGGATTTTCCAGGCAAGAGTACTGGAGTGGGTTGCCATTGCCTTCTCCAATCCTTTAATTTTACTCAAAGGCAATTTATTGGGAACCTTAGTTAATCTGCGAAGTCCTTTTGCTCTTTAATGTAGCATAACTTTAGGAGTAACATTCCATCATATTCATAGGTCCTGCCTACCTAGACTCAAAAGAGAGGGATTACAGGACATTGGGGGCATCCCCTGTGGCTAAGTGGTAAAGAATCTTCTTGCAGTGTGCAGTGCAGGAGATGCAGTAGATGCAGGTTTGATCCTTCCTCCAAGATCCTCTGAAAGAGGGCAGAGCAACCCACTCCAGTATTCTTGTCTGGAGAATCCCATGGACAGAGGAGCCTGGTGAGCTACAGTCCATGGGATTGCAAAGAGTTGGACACAACTGACCACATCAAGAACAGGGCCTTGAAGTGTTACAAACCGTCTTAGAATTTTAACCAATACACAAACCCTTCATAACCCCTTCATACTACATCTTGGAGGGTGTCTCTGCCTCCCACTCTGGTCTCATCTTGCCCCACTCTCTGCCTCTTTCTCTGTTCTAGCCCCTCAGCCCCTGACAGTGTTCAGAATCCTAAAAGTCCCCCTGCTCTCTATGACCTCAGGGCCTTTGCATTTGCTTTTTCTCTGCCTCCTCCTTTCCACCACTTCCTCAACTAGTCAAAGCCTATCATTCCTTCAGGTCTCAGATCTAAAAGAACTTCCCTACAGGACTAACTTCACTGGATCAGGTCTGCCTGAAATGTGTTCTTAGTATACTGAGTTCCTCTTCACAGAGCTCAGCTTGAGCTAGGCATTCATATATGTGATTATTCAATCAATGTCTCTCTCTCCCCCTGCCCCACACTGTACTGCAAGCACCTTGAGGGAAGGGACTGTGTATATTTTTGCTCATTAGTTTATCTCTAGCATCTAACACTTCACCTGACACACAGTTGAGCTCAAGAAACACGCTTAATATATGAAACCAGCCTCAGTTTACTCATCTGTCCTGTGAGGGTGTTGGTTTAGCTCACCAGTCATTCTCCAATGTTTTACAATTCCAAGGTCTGGTCCAACCATCTCAACTTAACACTCAGAAAAGTAGCTTCAAATATGAAGTGATTTCCACACATTTGGTGGAGCAGAGGAACTATAGTCTCCACCTGTTGCACACAATGGCTCTGGGGCACTTGGGAAACCAATTAAACATCCATGGCTTCCTTTTTTTCTCCAAACCACAGGACCCCTGAGTGGGATTCCCTATTTATAAACTGATTGGCCCCTCTGCCATGACTACTGTCCAGGTGTGGACACAGCTTTTGGGTGGTTTCTGTTGGTCAACCGATGTGACCTACTTGGTGAAGAAAAGACTGTCCCTCCTCCTTGGTGGCAGCCCATTGGGGGATGCCTGGGACAGAAGGCGTGGTGAGTGGGGAGGGCTGGTTCATCATTGTCCACACTGGGCATGCGCTGGCCTCCTTGCCAGACAGCTGTTTATGGCTCCCTGGCCTGTGATGGACACTGAGTGGCAGACCACCTGGACAGAGGCCTATTTCCTATTTGCTTGTTGCCGTGTGGCCTGTCCACTTCAGCTGCCTGAGGATCACCAGATGCCTGGAGGGAGTCTGGAGACAGAAGCGTTTGTCCCCTGGATTATTCCCCTTGACTTTGGATTACTGATAGAACTCAGAGAGTGAAAAACTTGGCTTAAGGCTCAACGTTCAGAAAACCAAGATGATGGCGTCCAGTCCCATCACTTCATGGCACATACATGGGGAAACAGTGGAAATAGTGACAGACTTTATTTTTTGGGACTCCAAAATCACTGCAGGTGGTGACTGCAGCTATGAAATCAAAAGACGCTTACTCCTTTAAGAAAAGTTATGACCAACCTAGACAGCATATTCAAAAACAGAGACTTCACTTTGCCAACAATGGTCCATCTAGTCAAAGCTATGGTTTTTCCAGGAGTCATTTATGGATGTGAGAGTTGGACTATAAAGAAAGCTGAGCAATGAAGAATTGATGCTTTTGAACTGTGGTGTGGGAGAAGACTCTTGAGAGTCCCTTGGACTGCAAGGCGATCCAATCCAGTCCATCCTAAAGGAGATCAGTCCTGAATATTCATTGGAAGGACTGATGCTGAAGCTGAAGCTCCAGTACTTTGGCTACCTGATGTGAAGAGCTGATTCATTTGAAATGACCCTTATGCTGGGAAAGATTGGGGGCAGGAGGAGAAGGGGATGACAGACAATGAGATGGTTGGATGGCACCACCGGCTCAGTGGAGATGAGTTTGAGTAGACTCCGGAAGTTGGTGATGGACAGGGAGGCCTGGCGTGCTGTGGTCCATGAGGTCGTGAACAGTCAGACACAACTGAGCGACTGAACTGAACTGAAGAAGTTCAGGTATGTCTCCCTGGATGCCATTTGGTATTCTAAGAAAGTGAAGTGAACCGGGCCTTTCCATGCAAAGTGGGTACTGAGTCTGACTTCCAATAGCTCTGAAATCTTTAGGCTGGAATCTAGAACAAATGGATGCTGTAAAGCTGCCACTAGCCAGGGCCAAACTGTGCATAGTTTGTTGTACAGGCTTCTGCATTTTATATGTATATTTATTGTTCTAGATAGATATCTGCCTATACATGTATGTATGCATATATATGGGGCTTCCCAGGTGGTGCTAGTGCTAGAGAACCCACCTGCCAGTGCAGGTAGATATAAGAGACATGGGTTCAATCCCTGGGTCCAGAAGATCCCTTGGAGAAGGGGATGACAACCCGCTCCCGTATTCTTGCCTGGAGAATCCCATGGGCAAAGGAGCCTGGTGGGGGTAGGGGTGGGGTGGGGGGAGGGCTACAGTCCATAGGGTGGCAGAGTTGGACATGACTGAAATAACCTAGCATGCATCCTGCATATATATAATATATCCATGTATGTATACATCATGTGCTTATTGTTAATTGTTAATTTTGTGATTCCAAATACAAAGAGAAATTTAAAAAAGAAACTGGAAAGAAATTTAAAAAGAATAAAGCTGTCACCAGTTATTTTCCCTGTAATGGTAGAAGAAGAATTCATCTTTGGAGTAAGGCTGGCCTTTTATTTTGTGAAAAATATAACATACTGGAGTACACAATGGTCAAATTAAAATCCTAGTCTAGAGTGGAGAAATTTGAGACAGAATAGCTCAACTACTCTGCATGACAATGTAGCATAATATAACAAATTGCAGCTGTGGAAAGTATTACATATCTGAGAAGAATTGGGGACTTGGATTTCAGGACTGGTGATGGTGGGAGGTGGGCTGGTCTTCAACATGATAGAGGGCAGAGGAGCACTCCAGTATCCAGTGGGATGCTGGCAGAAGGGCAGGAGTGATGGACCTCAGGAGCAATGATATCTGATGTCCACTTTTAGATGTCCTCTTCTCTCACTCCACGTGATTAAGAAAAACATTCTGGAAAAAGATGTTGGGATGCTCCTATGAGTGGAGGAATAGACAATCCAGAATTAAAAGAGCAGAAACAAGCACATTCCCTGAAATACAAAGCAGATGTTTAGGTTCCTTCTCATTTGGGTGGCCTCTTCATGTTACCCAGTGCCCTCATTTTCAGTCTGTCTCTCAGTACAAGCTTCAAATTTCAGGTAGGACAGAAGCTGATTGCTTCAGCTTGTAAGGTACTTTTCCTTGATTTGGCTGTGCTGGGGATAAACAGTGTTATAGATTTGGTGGTTGGGGTGTTGTCAAAAGGGCTTTCCAGGTGGCGCTAGTGGTAAAGAACCTGCCTGCCAACGCAGGAGACTTAAGACACCGTTTCCATCCCTGGGTCAGGAAGATCTCCTGGAGGAGGGCATGGCAACCTATTCTAATATTCTTGCCTGGAGAAGCCCATGGACAGAGGAGCCTGGAGGGCTACAGTCCATAGGGTCAGAAAGAGTCAGACACAACTAGAGACTTAGCATGCATGCAAGTGTGGTAAAAAACTTGGCAGCTGCTTCAACTTGGTTTTCCTATAGCAAATCAGAAATTTTGTTTAGAAACTACCCTCCTCCAGTACGTGTGAGAAAATGAGAGTAGGTACCTACTGACAAGAACTCTTCATATCTTTAAAATTATATTGTTTAGCTGTTCTTTAGGTTGGCACTTACAGAATGAAACTAAATTTTAAAAAGCATTTCTTGGAACTTCCCTGATAGTCCAGCGGTTAAGACTCCATGCTTCCAATACAGAGGATGCAGATTTTGCCCCTGATTAGAGAACTAAGATCCCAGCATGCTGCACAGAATGGTCAAAAATTAAAAAAAACAATTTCTAAATTCATCCACTTTTATAATGAATAGTGCAGGCACATGCTTTATGTTCTGTGGTAAATATTAATACACTGGTTGTATCTATTGTTATCTCATCCTAACCAATTAAAATTAAATATCATTTATTTTGTATGTATTCCATACCAAATAGTGTGTGGTCCTGGATATACTTTAACTCATGAAGGCTACTATTTTTATGTTATTTGGAACTTTTTTTTGGATATAAGTGCATAATCTAAGGTTTGGTTCAAGCCAAAATCAGGGTTTGTTGGCACATGTGAGTGAAAAGGTCAGAGGTTGTTGGCTTCAGGCAATGCTTGATCCTGAAACTTAGAAATTATTGGAGATCTTTTCTCTTCATTTCTTTCTGATTGTGTGTGTGTGTGTGTGTGTGTGTGTGTTAGCTTTATTTTCTTAAAACATTCTCTCTAATAAGTGAGCCACTTATTAGATTGCCACTAAGAAGCTACCATATACATCCTTCTACCATAATAACCCCAGTGGGGGGGGGGGGAAACAGCTTCTGTGTTTCAATATGCATATATAAGAAAAGGGGGAAATCTAGAGAGGGTCTTCTTCCTATCTCTGATCAATCACTGCTGTAGGAGGGTGAAACACTATGGTCTAACCTGATCTCCTGCCCCATTTCTGAGGTGGTGAAAGGTGGGGGGTGGGTGCCATGATCATCAGAACCATAGCCAATGGAAGAAGCTACATTCCCCGTGGAAAATGTGGTTCTGGGAAGTCAAACAACAGGTTTTCACTTCACTACATTCATAACTCCTGAATTATAGGTATGGAAGTGATCTTAGAAATCACTTGATTGCCACCTTAATTAAAAAAAAAAGGAAACAGAACAACAGAGTTCAAGAGACTCTAGTTATTTATTCAACAATGCTATGCTTTGCAGATGTAATTGTGACCAAGAAAATTCTAGTCTCTACCTCTAAGAAACATTTTGTCAGTAGGAAAAAATGTCAGACAAGAGCCTATTACAACAGCATGGTAGATGTTACCGAAATGAGAAAGAATGAGTGTGTTATGGGAGCACATAAGAGGGGTCATAACCCAATTTGAGGGACTCTCTATGAGGAGGATATGTCAAAGACTCAAAGAACGCACATATTAGCTAAGATAATGCTAGCTGCTATAACAAGCAAACCCTCACATTTCACTGCCATGATAGAAGTTTCCTTCTCCCTTAGGTAACTGACAATGTGATTTGTCTGTGGGTGGCCTTCCTTACAGTGAATCAGGGTTCCAGATTCCTTCTAGCTTACAGTTCCACCATCGCTTAAGACCTTGGGGTCCTTATGTATGGTTGCCATATGAGGATATAGGGAGGAGAAGATATACCTACTTGTTAACCACTTTGGCCCAGAAGTGACATACATGCTCATTGGTCATATTCTGCTGGTGAGATCTAGTCATATGGCCCCACCTAGATGCAGGGGGCTTAGAAATATAGTTGCTGAGTTTGTAGCCAGCAGTGATAACTTTACCCTATGGAAGGTGAACATGAAGCTTTGGTTTCTCCGACTTAGTAAGTTAGCTAAGCAATGATAGGGAAAAGGCTTGATGTTCTAGCAAACATGGTGCATTTTTAAAAGGCCCAGAGGTGAGGAAATATCAGGGTCTGATTGAAGCAAAGCTGCCAGATTTAGCAGATAAATAAACCCTCAGTCCATTTGAATGTCAAATAAAAAACATCAGATAATGTCAGATAACATTCCAAATATTCCACGGTACATACTTACACTAAAGATTACTCATTGTCACTCTGAATTTTATGCTTAACTCAGCACTGTGTATTTTATCTGACAAACCATTTGTAGAGAGAGCAGATTATTCAGGAAGACTGGCATATAGAGTTTGGATGGGTGAAAACAGGGATTATGAACCTGGAGACGAAAGCACAGGCCAGGTTTGTGAAGGTCCTTGTGAGCCATGTTACAGATTTATCCAGATAGCAGAGAATATTCTTACAGGGTTTTAAATGGGGGTACAGAGGTTAAGACAGGCTGAGATTTGCATTTTAGGGAATTCCACTGGTGCTGAATGATATGAATTACAACGAGGTGACAGAGGGGGTGACCAGAGGCCAGGAGACAGTGGCAAAAGCACCATCAAACCCAAGTTTATGTCTGAGTCCATCAATTCATTATGCTGCAGGGTTCTTAACAGTTTAGAATAGTGGAAATGTAACCGAGCAGGACCCTATGGGGCCTTTCCAGGGAAGACTACCCCTTCCCCTATGTCTGTCTGCCTCTTCCTTGTAGTAAAACTTTAGCTTCCTAGGCCTTCTCAGAGTTCAAATGAATAAATTTATATCAGAGAAGTGAGAAAGTGCGTAAACACAGGGAAAGAGTCAAGAAAGGCAAAATAATTTAGCTACTAAAAAAAGTCAAGGACTTTTAGTTCCTCGAGGTCTATAGATAATATTCTCAGCTCTATATTCTTAGTCCTCTGAGCTGTTTTGCAGATATGGAAACTCTGCACAATTGCACTCATCTGGCTTCAGCAATATATGAATCCTGAACTTCCAGATGTTCAAGCTGGTTTTAGAAAAGGCAAAGGAACCAGAGATTAAATTGCCAACATCCGCTGAATCATTGAAAAAGCAAGAGCGTACCAGAGAAACATCTATCTCCTTTGACTGTGTGGATCACAATAAACTTTGGAAAATTCTGAAAGAGCTGGGGAATACCAGACCACCTAACCTGCCTCTTGAGAAACCTGTATGCAGGTCAGGAAGCAACAGTTAGAACTGGACATGGAACAATAGACTGGTCCCAAATAGGAAAAGGAGTATGTCAAGACTGTATATTATCACCCTGCTTATTAAACTTATATGCAGAGTATATCATGAGAGATGCTGGGCTGGATGAAGCACAAGCTGGAATCAAGATTGCCGGGAGAAATATCGATAACCTCAGATATGCAGATGACACCACCCTTATGGCAGAAAGTGAAGAAGAACTCAAGAGCCTCCTGATGAAAGTGAAAGAGGAGAGTGAAAAAGTTTGCTTAAAGCTCAACATTCAGAAAACTAAGATCATGGTATCTGGTCCCATCACTTTATGGCAGATAGATGGGAAAACAGTGGAAACAGTGTCTGACTTTGTTTTTCTGGGCTCCAAAATCACTGCAGATGGTGATTGCAGCCATGATATTAAAGATGCTTACTCCTTGGAACAAAAGTTAAGACCAACCTAGACAACATATTAAAAAGCAGAGACATTGCCAACAAAGGTCCATCTAGTCAAGGCTATGGTTTTTCCAATGGTCATTTGTGGGTATGAGAGTTGGACTATAAAGAAAGCTGAGCACCGAAGAAGTGATGCTTTTGAACTGTGGTTGGAGAAAGCTCTTGAGAGTCCCTTGGAATGCAAGGAAATCCAATCAGTTCATCCTAAAGGAGATCAGTTCTGAGTGTTCATTGGAAGGACTGATGCTGAGACTGAAACTCCAATACTTTGGCCACCTCATGCGAAGAGCTGACTTATTGGAAAAGACCCTGATTCTGGGAAAGATTGAGGGCAGAAGGAGAAGGGAATGACAGAGGATGAGATGGTTGGATGGCATCATCAACTCAATGGACATGGATTTGGGTGGACTCCACGAGTTGGTGATAGACAGGGAGGCCTGGTGTGCTGGGATTCATGGGGTCCAAAGAGTCGGACATGACTGAACGACTGAACTGAACTAAACTGAAACTCTCACAAGGTAGAAGAAGTTAACTATAAGTTGCTCACAAGCATGTAGACCCCAGATGGTTGGAACCAAAAGGTTGATAATGTTGACTCCTGATTACCTTGTTGTCATCATTCAGTCACTCAGTTGTGTCCAATTCTTTGTGACCCCATGGACTTCAGCATGCCAGGCTTCCCTGTCCTTCATCATCTCCTGAAGCTTTCTCAAATTCATGTCCATTGAATCTGTGATGCCATCCAACCATCTCATCCTCTGCCATGCCCTTCTTTTCCTTCCTTCAATCTTTCTCAGCATCAGAGTCTTTTATAATGATTTGGCTCTTAACATCAGGTGGCCAAAGTATTAGAGCTTCAGCTTCACCTTCAGCATCAATCCTTCCAATGAATATTCAGGACTGATTTCCTTTACTTGTTTGATCTCTTTGTCATCCAAGGGACTCTCAAGAGTCTTCTCCAACACCACAATTCAAAAGCATCAGTTCTTTGGCGCTCAGCTTTCTTTATAGTCCAACTCTCACATCCATACATGACTACTGGAAAAACCATAGCTTTAACTGTACAGATCTTTGTTGGCAAAGTAATGTCTCTGATTATCTCACCACCCACCAATCAGAAGAATGTTCTTGAGCTGATCACATAGCACACAACCCCCTTCCCTCACCTTATCTTTAAAAACCCTTCCCTGAAAGCCATCTGGAGTTGGGGTCTTTTAAGCTCTAGCTGCCTGGACTGACTCCTTGCTTGGTGCCCTGCCATAGACACGGCACTTTCCTTCAGCACAAACTGGTGTCAGTAAGTTGGTTTCATTCCTTGTAGGTGACGCAAGTTTGGTAACAGAAGGAGAATAGGCTGGGAGACCTGGGGGCCAATTCTGAACAGCTGTATGGTCACTAGACGTTTCTAGGTCTCCCTGTCCCCATCTCTAATTTCCTCTGGAGTTTGAGGATTCCACCTACTTTATAGAATGAAACTATCTCTGCTTTCTGGCTCCATCCACATTCCCAAACCCTGAAAGTCTGCATGCCTCACAGTCAAACAACAGACCCAGCCTGGCTCTGGCAATTCTATAATTGTCAGAATCTTCACCATGCTTTTCCTCCATCATCAGTTTGGTGCTATCAGCTCCAGCTGCCCCTGGCGAATCCATCACATTAAGCTGCAAGAAGTCACACCTGTCAGGCTCACACTGTTTATCTCAATAATTTCCCCACATAAAGCACAAACAGTGGACTATTTATTTTCCTTCCTGACATACATAAGGCTGTTAAAAGTCTGAGCCTGCTGGCAGTTTACATGAAGCTAACCTTAATTGCATACTAGAATGCCATAAAAGGGTGATCAGGCCTCATTAGCTCGGGACCAGTTTTACATTTTTCTCCTCTGACCAAAACTGTTTAAAAACGTAGGGTACTATCTCCTCCCAGGCAGGCATAAATTTCAGTGCTGTCAAAATGCCCCTGCTGAATTCCAACTGTTCTCATACTTGAAAAGGTTTAGTGTGTCAGCCTGGGATGCAGAATGTTTTATCTTCCTTAGATCCCCCCCTCCCTTTCTTGCACCCAACCCCCCTTCCCAGAAATGAATGAAAATCTCACTTTTACAGCCGAGTCTCAGATATCCCAAATGACATTCTCCTAATCAAAATTTTTTTTCCTGATGAGGGGTTACTCAGAAATATTTTCAGCCACACTCGAGAGAAGTTTCCCTGGCTTTCCTGTTGTTTGTGGGGCACCTATGCTGTGGTAGACAGACTGATGATCAGGGCATTAGCTCAGTCTTCACAACTACAGCCCAGATGTCTCCCACCACAATATTCCTCTTTTCCTAAGAGCAGAACACAGTGCAAAGTTCCAGAACTCACTCTGTGACTTCTCTGCTGCTCCCACTTCCCTTTTTCTTGGCCAGTGCCTTCTCAGCTCTTAGGAAAATTCTCCCTCCTCTTCTACTCCCTCCTCTTCTATAGCTGTTGCCACTGTTTTTGTGTGAGATCTACTTCCAGCTGCTACCAGCAGGGAGCTGGGTTACTTTTTCCAAGTGCATTTAGAAGGAGCCTGGATGGTTTGGGCAGTAGGAAATGATGTGACCTGGGACGAGTCACTTTCTCCATGCTACAGTTTCTTGCCTCTGAGATGGAGGAGTTATACAGGGACCATTGCTGGAGTCCCTTTCATACTGTCCTTCTATTCAGAATGCTGCTGCTGCTGCTGCTAAGTCACTTCAGTCGTGTCCGACTCTGTGCGACCCCACAGACAGCAGCCCACCAGGCTCCTCCGTCCTTGGGATTTTCCAGGCAAGAGTACTGGAGTGGGGTGCCATTGCCTTCTCTATTCAAAATGACCTCGCTCTACTCTTTACCTTGCTAAGCCTTTGATCCCCGAGTCTCCCATTAACTGTCACCTCCTGAAACAGACCTTCCCTGACTCCCTCCCCATCCTAATTTGAGATTTCTGGCTATTTTCTTTATAATTTTAAAAACTATTTTTAAAAATTGTGGTAAAAGGTACAGAACCTGAACATTTACAATCTTAACTATTTTTTAAGTGTATGGCTCAGTGGCATTAAATATATTCACATTTTGGAGCAACTTTTGTCACCACCCAACTCTGGAACTGTTTTTCATCTTCCAAAGTGCAATCTCTGTGCTCACGAAATAAAAACTCACCATTCCCTTCTCTCAAGCCCAAGATAACTACCATTATACTTTCTGTCTCTAACTTTGTGTCTCTGACTACTCTATTCCTCAGAGAAGTTGGATCATACAGTATTTGTATTTGTTCTTTTGTGACTGGTTTTTTTTCACTTAGCATAATGTCTGCAGGATTCATCTATGTTGTAGCATGGGGCAGTGTTTTCATTCCTTTTTAAGGCTGAATAATGTGCCTTTGTATGTGTATACCACATTTTCTTTATCCATTCGTCTATGGATGGACACTTGGGTGGCTTCCATCTTTTATATTACATTTGCTATTGCGAATAATGTTGCTATGAATGTGTGTATATGGTTATGTTCTTTTATAGTGTCTTGTGTTTTCCTTCATATATTATGTGTTTATTCATTTGCTCTCCAGTAAACATTAAAACAGGGCTTCCCTGGTGACTCAGTGATAAAGAATCTGTGCAATGCAGGAGCCGCAGGAGACGTGGGTTCAATCTCCGGGTCAGGAAGATTCCCTGGAAGAGGGCATGGCAACCCACTCCAGTAGTCTTGCCTGGGGAATCTTGGACAGAGGAGCCTGGCAGGCTATAGTCCATGGGGTCGCAAAGAGTCAGACATGACAGAGGCGACTTGACATGCATGCAAACCTTAAGACATATGAAGCAGGAACTGTTAACTGTTTTGTTTTTTTACTATGATGTGCCAGCTGCCTTTGAAGCATCTGGCCTGTGGTATTATGACATGAATGTCAGAGCTAGCTTGTTTGTGTTTGAAACCTGCCTCTACTCCATAAAAGCTGTGTGACTGTAAGCAAATAACTCAACTTCTCTGGCCTCAGTTTCCTCACCTATATAATGGAGACAAGATGAGATAAGGACTATGTGTAAAGGGCTTAGAAGAGAGGCTGATCTATAGTAAATGTTCAATAATTGTTCATGATTATTATTGTCCTAGTGAAAGTAAAAGTCACTCAGTCATGTCTGACTCTTTGCGACCCTGTAGTCTATAGTCTACAGGGCTTTGCAAGAAGTCCACAGAATTCTCCAGGCCACAGTACTGTAATGGGTAGCCTTTCCCTTCTCTGGCAGATCTTCCCAGCCCAGTGATCAAACCCAGGTCTCCTGCATTGCAGGTGAATTCTTTACCCATTGAGCCACCAGGGAAGCCCATTATTGTCCTAGTAGATGCTCAAATATTTATTGAGTCAATATGTTAAACGAATGAGATGACACAGGAGATCAATCTGTTTCCCTCCTCCTCTCTGTCTTTTTTGTGCAACTTCATCACCTTGCTCTTCACCGCAGATATAGATGCTAATGGGAGGCATTTTCCAGCATCTCAGGATGTTCATTAGGATGCCATTAGCAGAGCTTCTCTGAAGCTGTGGTTCTCAGTATCATGCACATTAGAATGAGCTGGGAAATTATATTCAATATCTTATAATTGCCTATAAAGGAAAAGAATCTGAAAAAGAATGTATGCATATGTTAGTGTATATATATATATATATACATATATACATACATATAACTGAATCACTTTGCTGTGCACCTGAAACACAACAGTGTAAATCAACTATATTTCAACAACAACAAAAAAGAGTAACTTGGGCAGCTTTAGTAATTCCCATTTCCTAGGCTGCACCTGCTGCTGCTTGTTGCTTAATCTCTTCAGTGGTGTCTGACTCTGTGCCATCCTATGGACTGTAGCCTGCCAGGCTCCTCTGTCCATGGAATTCTCCAGGTAAGAGTACTAGAGTGGGTTGCCATGCCCTCTTCCAGGGGATCTTTCTGGCCCAAGGATCGAACCCAGGTCTCCTGCAATGCAGGCAAATTCTTTACCATCTGAGCTACAGGGAAGCCCTAGATCAGTTAAACCAGCAACTCTGGAGGTAAGAGCCAGGCATCAGGATCTTTACGGCTCCTCAGGTCATTGTGATATATAGGCTAGGTTGAGAATCATTGAGCTAATGAAAGCCTGGGAGAAGCTGGGAGGAAGCAATGGAGGGCTGGATGCTTGGGCTCAGTAGTTCAGAATCAAAGCATGCTGGAATTTGGGGGGAATTTCAGTAATCTCAAGGGCTTCCCTGGTGGCTCAGATGGTAAAGAGTCTACCTACAATGCAGGTTAGATCTGGGTTTGATCCCTGAATCAGGGAGGTCCCCTGAAGAAGGGAATGGCAACCTACTCCAGTATTCTTGGCTGGGAAATCCCATGGTGGGCTATAGTCCATGGGGGTCACAAAAAGTTGGAAATGACTGAGCAACTAACTTTTTCTTCTGTAATCTGAAAAAGCAGAACTGTAGCAAATGAAAAAAAAACCCCTACATGGCTGACAGTCATATGAAAACATGTTGAATCTCATTTTAAAAAAAATCAAGGGAGAGTAGATTAAAAAAACTGGGATGACTATTAATTTACTTCCCATCAAATTGGAACAGATATTAAAAATAATAATACCCAAGGTTTAAGGTTATGGGGAGGTGGGCTAGTTGGGACAATCTAGTATCTGGAGGACACTAGCATTAAGTATCAGATCTTTATAGGCTTTCATATTAGATCTATTATGTATGGGTTAAAAAACAGTTAACTTGTTGAGGGGATATAGGTATACCTATAGCTGATTCATGTTGAGGTTTGTTAGAAAACAACAAAATTCTGTAAAGCAATTATCCTTCAATAGAAAAAAACAAATTAAAAAAACAACTTGAAAAAATCATATTGATATTACTTTTTTCTGACTACATAATTTATGTATGTTCATTATAAATTTAAAAAAATTGAAGTGATCTATAGCCCACCAATCTAATATTGATTAACACTTTGCTGTCCATCTTTTAGATGTTTTTACACATATATTTGTAAAGTTTTTTATTTTTATTTTTTTAAATACTTTATTCTACTTTACAATACTGTATTGCTTTTGCCATACATTGACGTGAATCAGCCACAGGTGTACACGATCTCCCAATGCCGAAGCCCCCTCCCACCTCCCACCCCACACCAT